>OY365801.1:6175000-6357500 GCA_959347355.1 Napeogenes inachia
ACCTACCACTCTTGTTTCGCTATGGTTACCCGCCTGGTGGTAAATGCGTGTGGTCAATACCACTGGTCAATTAACCACCCACCATCTTAATTCAGTGGGTTGTAACTCCACTTGCTGTGTGCGTTGAACTTAGTTTGTTCACTTCTATTGTTATGCTCCTCAGGCCTTCATTTATATTCAACATCTATGCAATTCAATATATTTTTTATTTAGAAAATACAGTTACCAATTATATTTTTAAACAGGAAATGTATTTGTAGAGTTTCACCGAAATAAAAAAATAATTATTATTATGATTTAGAATTTAATTCCAATTAAATCTAATACATTTAATTTTCCTGTCCACTAGTTATATCTTTACTTTTGCTTGACCTTGACTCTTCACATTTTCTTATTTGTATTGGTATTCCCTTTTAACAAAGGTCTAAACTTTACATTATGGAATTGACCTTTTGTGACTAGATGTAGATATATAGAGTAAATGAAGGTTGCAATTTAATAATAATAATTAAATAACAAATATTATGTATCATCAAGATCCATAAATATATATATATATATATATATATATATATATATATATATATATATATATATAATATAGGTTTATTTTGGTGTGCCATCACAATTTATAATAAAATTCGATTAAAATTATAAAGGTATTAAAAAATATCTGGTTATTTTATAATTATATTTACAGTTCAGGTAATAATGGTACTCACTTAAGAATGTTTTTAAGCAGAGGTCCTTAAATCATTCAAAGCGAGGTATGTCCCAAGGCAATTCGTTCAGGAATGTGGACATGTCTTTTATTTTAAAACAATGATATATGACCAGATACCTCAAACAGGATTACAATAAATACATTATTAATGAGTTTTTTGTAGACTGTACTTTTAAAAACACTCCTTTATTTCCCTGAACTTACTTTTATAAAAACAGTAAAATATGAAAAACAATTTTAGTAAATAATACAGCCGTTCTTGAAAAATAACTCAAATGATAGAGAAAGTTATTTTTTCTGTGCTAAACAAACAAACATACATATCATATTTGTGTAAGTTGAATTGGAATTCGAATACGTTATGTTAATGGTAATTTTTTTATTTTATTTGCTTACAATGAGACGAACTCGACAACTGACGGCCTTGAATTAAAAAAAAACTAGAGGTTTCTTTATTTAATTTAAAGAATATATTTATATCTCAATAAAATTACCGGGACTAGTTTTTTATATAATATTTAATAAGCAAAACATATATTTATAGAGAAAGGGATTTTTTTTATTGATACTTAAAATTTTACAAATTACGATACCAATCATCACAATGTCAATTACCTTATGGTCATTTATATAAATATAGAATGAAAAATAAACCGATACAGTAGCTCAGTTGGTAGAATGACGAGACGGTTTCCCACTAGTCACGGGTTTGAATCCCTGCCCGTATCGGTTTATTATTCATTCTATATTTATATAAATTTAAATAAGTATAACATATACTTATTTAAATTTAGTATAGCTATACATGTTTATAGATATTATTCAAACATCTTTTGGTCAGTTTATCAGTTATATCACACTCTTACAAAACTGCGTGAACTAGTTACTTTGTTCCCTACAGTGAGAGGTCTGGATGTCCAAACTTATGTCTTAGTGTGTCCAAGTCATATTATTAAACATTCTACAGGAGTGGTAAGGCATCTGCGACTTTTTTATGTAACAGAAATCTTTGGCACCTTACTCATAACGTAAAATGATGGCTCGTTTTCATTGATTCCTCCTCTCAATCGTGGCTCTTTCTTTAAGAAAAATCTTATCAATACTTTCTATAGTCTTTGACAATTGAATAGGTTCTATCACTTAAACCGAACTAAAAAATATATTAACATCTTTTCATTTGGGATCTCCCAACGATGAAACAGATAAACACAAAAATAAAATGCACAAAGAGGAAGACAGAAGCTTTAATATTATGATACCTATATTAGAATTAGGATCTAGAAATCACTAAAATAGAAACATACTAACTGAGGTGAATGCTGCTGAACATTGATTTAGTATTTATTTTAAAAGTTGGAGCTTTAAGGTTTATTTCCATCACAAAAGATTGTTCGCCGGATGCGCTTTGTATTCCATCCAGACACTGTATTTATGAGGTTCCGGTGGAGACTTCATGTAGACTGTGCTGGAAGGTATTTTATTTTTAGTCCCTTCTCACGTGACGTCAGACATCATGAAAACAACTTCATCTTTATTATTTTAACTAATTGCTTCCCGTGACTCGGTACCTGGGAAGGCAATTGAATAAGAAATCAAACTATTTGACAATTACTGCTAAAAAAAACCTTTCGAAATATATTAAGTAATTATCAAATATATTGAAACTGTTTATAAATGTGTTAGAAAGCTCGTTCGTTGTAAACTGTACTGTTAAAAATGGTAAAATGGTTAGTATATTAGAAAGAAGGCAAACACACACACATACACACATTTTCACACCCACACATACTCACATCTAAATACACATTCTAGTACAGACACATCTTTTCTTACATCCATACTTCTATTTTTGTACAAATATGTATAGATATTAATTTTGTGTTCATAATCTTTCTACATATGTTAATGATTCAATGCATAATGAGTTTGTAAATTGTATAGGGTTGGGATCCTGGTGTCCTGAAACACAGACTTCGAGTCTAGCTTAGGTGCCAGTCTCCCACAATATATTATATAATTTTGTAGCTTTATTATGTACATAAATAATGTTATTGTTGAATGGAAATGTATTGTGGTGAGAAAAATAAATGTATTATTATTATTATTAAAACAAAAATAGATGTCACCTCGTACCAGTAAAGACGATGATACATAGAATGGCGAATGTTTGGTTTATTATTTCACGGGACAGTGGCTCAGTGCTCACAGCGACGGAGACAGTATTTTATAGATCGCCGCTTAAAACGGAGTTTATTAATTTTTTATTCTATATCACTGAAATAATGAAAGTTTATAATGATTTATTTATCACGGACTACAAAAAATTGATGGACAAATAAGACCAAATTTTACACCATAAAACTACTAAATTGGTTTTGAAAACAAAGTGATCCTTAATTTAGTGAATTTGTTATATTTATACCTCGTCTCTAAAACATAGAAAGTTTAATTAACATTGTTATGATATGGAACTATAGCAATAATTAATTTGATTATATTTTATGACTTATACGCAAAATTGAAGAAATTATGAATTTATGTTATATAACTTTAAAAAGATCAAGTGTATAAAGGAGCGTTTATTATGAAGAGCGAGAGAGCTTGATCTCCAAAATCTCACCTTGACTGTCCTATTCTGTCTGTCGTGTCATTTTCTACCATCAGGTGGTTTCTCACCTCGTCATCCTTTGTACGTTCCTAATCTATATCATTTTAATTACACAATGCGGTATTACTTTCGAAGTAAAGAGATAAATATTAACAAAGTACTTTTCTCAACCGAAAACATGATTTATGGTCTTCATAAAACCATACACAAAAGCATTTATTAAGTAACTAAGTGTTCATTTAGATCATTTCTAACCATCTTCATTATTTTGTTTACATACTAAATACAAATGTATGTTCTTCATTGCTTGTTTTCTTTAGAATCATCTTACTTGTGTTTGATTTATTCGGCAATGGAAAATGTTTGTGATTTCTATTATTATTCGTGTAAATTTTAGTAGGCAGTTATTGATTGTGCTCCACTTAGTATAGTAAACTAAAGTTGCGTATTCAAAGTTGAATGAATATTAATATTTATAAAGAATATTTTATTTGGAACTGACATAGAGCTAATAAATTATAGCAATGATATTAATAGGTATATTTTTTGCTTATTTACTTTGAAATGTAGATTCAAGGTCCCACATTTCTAGAACAAAGAGTGGCTAAGTACCCTTAGCATCGACTCTAATCAGACTACTAGAAAAAGCTTACAAGTCAGTGAAGTGTTTTAACGAGACACTTGAGGAGTGCCATTTGCGGTACCCCTTGCTATGAAAGTTTCTAGGGTTGCCATCTTAAAAGCTAGGGTTGCACCAAAATATCAATTGACCTCTATTTTTATGTCAGGGTTTTTCAGGTTCCGGTAGTGTGAACTCCTCTTAATATACACTGCCTCAATTGACTAGACTTTATATCTGGAATCCTTTGTATTCATTATTAACTAGGTTGGTTAGGCTAGTTTGTAGGCCGGCTAGATTGTTCTGTAAGCTTTCATGAAATGTATCCATTACTATGTGATTATAAAAGCTGTTATTTAATACCAAGTTATTAAGAAGACTATATTTATTAAGGAATGGTATAGAATGCTGCATTTCTATTTGTAACTATAATTAAATATCTAAATGGGTGATTATAGAAATTGAAAGCTAAGATAAATCCGGGAAATGTAAGACTCTAAACGATCTCTCCAGGGGTTCTAAACCAAAAGCTAGTGTGTAGGTAAGCCTTTATAAGGAAATAAATTTTATACCACCATTTTAAATTATTCTTTGATTAAAATACTATTTCATTCATTTGAGATTCTAGAAGGCTTGACTGAACATGTCATGGTTTGGGTTATAATGTATATTTTATAGCAAATTGTATCTTATCTCACACGAATACGGTAAGTTTTTAGTTGTTTTTTATAAACTAAATAAATAATCAAAGTCACCTCATGTCTTTATTGAACATTTAAGGTGACATTTGTAAAGAAACACACGCTCTGTTAGAGATTGTATTGCAAGAAATATTCTTTAATGAACATTTATTTTTATTATTCTCTGCTACTTTTAACCTGATGTGATTGGCAGAGACTATAATGCGTTCATCTGGAAGATTTTATTTGAAAATGTAAAACAAATTTAAAATTAAAGTATAGGTAGGTACATAATACATTTTCCTGTTATATTTAATTATCTTAATTAACATTATGAAAAATAGCTATATATAAATATAATTATAATATCCACCAATATAAGCGCAAAAATTATTAATATACAAATAATAAATCAGAACTGAACACTTATAAGATATATTAAGTTCTCTACAAAGCTTTGCAGACTTGTAGCGAGTTAGGAAGTACAGAGAAGTGCATAAGCACAGGACTTAAGCTTTTAAGAGGATAAGCTGGATAGATGCTACCTATTATATTCAATTTATTAAAGTGAAACTTTTATTACATCGTCTCAAACTTTTTCGTCTGTGTGTTGCATGTCGCGTGACGGTCGGCCGCGGAGTAGGGATAAAGTGAAAGGCGCTCGTATCGATGCGGTTTTTACTAGATACATTGAAAAAATCGAATGTAAGTCACTGTTCACGTATTTTAGTTACCATAAAATATTGGTTACATTTATAAACTGTGAAATTCATGATGAAGATGGAATTGATAATAGAATGATTGAAAATAATTGAAAAACGGATCAAAATGACTCAACGATTATAAAATATTGTTTTCAGTGTTTTAATATGTGTATATCATCTAAATAATTGTTAAGTATTATGTATGTCGTACTCAAAGACACAGAGTTCAATAAAAATATTAGTTGGAGACCTAGTCTACTTTTATCATTTCCCATTATCATTCCCATTTTCTAAGTATAAAATTAAGATTGATGAAGCAATTTTTATACCCTTAATGGAATATTATTCCGAAAATGTTTAGTTAAATGTCTATAATGTGAAAAAAAGTTTCACTTTTACGGTGGTTTCATAAAACCACACAATCTTTTTTTTATTATATTCAATTTATTTATTATATTCAATTTATATTATTTTTTTTATAGATAGCGGCGCAATGGGGCTCAAGTTCGATTTCCAACAGGGACAAGCATGTTTGTGATGAACATAAATGTTTTTATTTTTGGGATTGGTCGTTTATTAAATGTATTCGCAGTATTTGTAATGTGTTTGTATCAAATCAAATCAAATTTTTATTTGTAAAGTCAAATCAGTGAGCTGTGAATATCCTTTAAAAGGTTAAATGAATATTTGTATCCATTCAAGTAAATGAATAGGACGTTAACACGATGTATAATTCATTTTACTCAAGCACCATCTTAGTCTAAATTACTTATTTAAGTCCGGCACTATTAAGGCTAACTTAAAAGCCAAATAAAATGGAATAAGGCGTATATTTCAGGCATATTATAATTTCAAATTCAGTGGCTTCAAAATATTTGATAATCAAAGATCTAAATTGCCCGAATTTATCATCTTTGGAAAAAATATATTTTGAAAATAGAAGGAGTTGATATGACATTTGGATATTTCCTTGCTTTTACAAAACCTAAAGTCCTGTAAAGCTAATAGTTGCTATACAATAAATAATAAATTTGAATTATACACACGTCAAGGCGTTTTATTAAAAACTAAAATTCATTACTGCTAGACATTTCCCGTGGGTTCAGCCAAACTCATAAATAAATTAGGGAGCTCCCTAATTTATTTATGAGTTTGGCTTAGCTACCTACGTGTTATTACGATGACTTACTATTGCAAAACAGCGCATACAGAGTTAATTCTAATTAGTTAACCACCTCTTGCAGGCAGCCTCTATATCAATCACAGCAACAATTGTTCGACGACTTTTTAAAATTAATAGTTTTTAAAATTTATTTTTCCCATACAAAATTTATTTGTTGTCTCTGAATTGGCATTAACTCTGAGGGTCGGTATGGCGCCTGAGGGTTGACCTTTTAATTACTTCTTACAAAATACAGAGTAATAAGTAAAAAAGGGAGCAAAATTTTTCTTGTTTCATTTTTTTATGTTGTTTATCAAGATTTGTAAAAAGTTGTAGAACAAATGTTGTTGGGATTGATGTAGAGAGGCTGCCTGCAAGAGGTGGTCATCTAATTAAAAATAACCCTGTATATTATTTGGGATACTATCTGTATACCTACCCTTTCGTATACAGCCCTATCAATCTAATAGAACATACATCCCCAGACATAAATCATTCGCAGTAAATAAAATCGAGTTTGGATTAGGATTTTGCCAAGAAGCCTAACTAACTAACTAACCTAAAATGCTCTACTTTATTAACAAAAATAACTGTTAATTATTGTTATTAAATATTTAAAATATATTGGAGGAAGATACATTAAATGAACCTTAATAACGTTCTAAATTTTTTGATGTTACAATTAAAACAACGAATTAGAAACCACACCTGTCTTTACAAGTTTAAAAGTTTAAAGTTATATTAATGATAGAATAAAACAGGACATATGACTAAGTATAATATATTTTCACAAAATCATAATCTTATATGTGTGTTACATACAAACATCCTGTATACATCGTTATCGAGCCAATTATAGGAAGGTATGAGGATCAGTGTTGAAGCTATCTCACTCAACATTGTCTATAGGTACTTCATAACAAATCATTCCTGAGAGGTTGGTATAGGATAATAATCCTTAGCCATTCAGTATTCACGGTGTTTTTAATTGATATCTAGAATCTAGCTAATTATTAATAATAGTATTTGATATTTTTATTCGTCTATTTAAAGTACAATAATAATTAAAAGTATTAGTTTGAAATCGTTTTATAATTTCATAATTTGCTTATATTTTATTGCTAGGAAATTTAATATTAAAATATGTAGAAAAAATAAGAATATTACATATCTGTCTCTATAACTAAACATTGGCTAACACAATTAGTCAGTACATGATAAGTCCTGAGACATACTTTATAATTTAATATTATGATTAAATTTTTCCAGCAAGATTGCATCCGGTGCGCATTACGCCTTAATTTGGAAAAGGGGTCGACCAAAACAAGTCTGAATCCACCTTTCTAAATGCTTCGGACTCATCGTAAGGTCGGACAAGTGTCGCTAGCCATTCAACAGTGGCTAATGGTACAAGTTACCAAGGTCCTAAACTCACTTTAATAAATGATTATAGCTAATTTCTCTTCATCATTAAGAAGTATAAAATATGGGCCAAAATGTGGGTAAAATTTTGGTTTGAGGTTGGTTACGTAATAAAAAAAGCACCAGGTCTAATCTTATTCCACTTTATACATACTTTATTTCTATATAAATAAATTAGAAAGAAAGAAAAATTTTATTAGGACGTTGCACATAATAAAAATATTAATAAAAAAAACTATATTAAGTTTTTTTTAAATGATTACCGAGATATTGCAAACGTATTATTATTCACCGAAAAACGAAATATTCTTTCTGTCAAAATGCAGATTAAATAAGCTTTAATTTTTATATATAAAATCGCTTACGCTTGTATCTTGATCCGTCCATTAGCCACGAAAATTGCTTAAACGCCTGGGAGCTTCTCACCATTACTACTCACCATTGTTGGTCTGCCTTGACCCAAATCTCTTAAGTTATCATATGATAACATTGATTTATAAAGCTTTTATTACAGTTGCAAGTTTTATAGCGAAAGTTGTATTTTATACGTCTCGATTTAGAGAAAATTCTAAGTCGAACTATGATACTGTTTTGATTGATAGCGTTATTTACTTACGGTTTTTCATTGGATTGTTTGTTTTTTCTTGATAGAATTGTTTTTTCGTTGATTCTTTAATAAGAGTTGTTTTTTTGCTTTTTATTTAAAAACATTCTTCTTGTATAGCTATGTTAAGCTTATTTAAATTTATATAAATATGTCTAATATATGTAAAATAAAACGCATATACGCATTCCGTTTTTATCAATGTTAAAATATTTTCATTCATTTCAGTTATGGTTTCCAAAACAATTTTTCAGTGTAATTAAACAGCCCCATTGGTCGAATGGTTAGCGCAGATGCCTAACGTTTAGCGGCGCAACGGGGCACGGGTTCGATCCCCGACAGGGACAGGCATGTATGTGATGAGCATAGATGTCTGTTGTTCTGGGTTTGGTCATAAATATATTCTCAGTATTTATAATGTGTATTTCTGTGTATTTGTATCGTGTCTAACACCCTTAACACAAGCAAATAATTTGCTTACTTAGGGTATAGATTAATGTGTGTAATTTGTTCTGATATTATTATTATTATTAATGATAAAGAAAATATTCCATGTATATCATGTTTTAATTATTTAAGCTTTTTCTTTGTTGTCACCTAATCTTTTTCTAGTAATTGAATGCTAAATATACATAAAAGAATATACTTAATGTTTATTTAATCACAATAAAAACAATGTTATATTTTTCAGTATTTTTTTAGACCATCTAGGTCAAACCTGGACTTCATTTCACCTGATGTAAAGTGAAGATGTAGTCATAGGTGGTAACGGCGCATTAACCTATCAACCTATTCACTGTTCTCTTGAAGACACCCACATTGTATTTGGCCCGAAATACCGATGCAGGCAAGATGTTCCAATCCTTTGCTGTACGAATTAAAAAAAACGAAGCAAAACGCTTCTTTCGGACAGAGGGAATGTCTACAACGTAGGGATGGATACCTGCCGTGCGTCGGAATGTCCGGTGATGAAAGGGGGCCGGGAGAATTAAATCGTGTAATTCCTGCGCACACTCACCAAAATGTATCCTATAGAATACTGAGAGGCTAGGAATTCTACGCCTGTGTTCAAGGCTTTGGAGGTTCGCTTCAACTAACTCGGGGTCGCCTCTTTGCTCGCCTCTCAATTGAGTCCAGAACCGCAAGGTGAGACTTTGCCGCACCCGCAAATATGTGATCACAGTACTGCACACACGACCGGATCTGTGCTTTGTATAATACAAGTAGCTATCCCGGTGTAAAATACTGTCGGACCTTTGCAAGAACGGCAAGTTTTCTTACTGCTGCTCTTGCTCTGAACTCAATGAACCGACCAAAGTTTAAGTTTGAGGAAATCTCTAAGGCTAACAAGTAAAACCGGTCACTGTATTCCAAGGATACATTTTGGAAAGTAGGAGCCAAGGCGAAAGGGCTCTTTTTTCGGTGGACAAACACGTCTGCGTTTTTAGCGGGTGGAATGTACTTTTCCGTTCCTCTCGATGGCCTCGAGTAAAACGTGTGTAGCGTACACTAGAAGCTCCCCAGTTTTTTGTAGGACCTGGCTTGATGGCTCTCTTCTTTATACTTACATCTGGAGTTTTGCGGCTTCGGGCATCAGCCTGAATGAGGTATACCGAATGTTTTCGGTCTTTAGCATGACTATATTTGGCATTAAACCATGGGCGAGCTTTGCTACCGACGGGTACGTCAGAAAATGGAAAGAAATACTCCATTGCCTGATGCACCACATCGGTTATAGCCTCCGTGCAACTCGACGGATCTAAAGAAGAGAAGCAGACCTGTCGCTAAAGATAAAACGCAAAGAGTACCGCATCTCATCCCAATCTGCTGACTTGTATTTCTATAATTGCCTAACACCATGTGGTTTGAGAGCTGGTGGGGAATATGTTTATGTATGATTTCACCAGACAGTGATCGGAAGTTCCCAAGGGGGAGATGACCTCTACACGATACCTGTCCGGACCAGTTGTCAGCAGAAGGTCCAGGCAATTGCTGTATGGCCTACTACATCTACCCTTGTCGCTTGGAAGAACTAATGTTATACACCATCCTAAAGTAAAAACCCTTTTTCCAACAAACTTGATAGTTTTATAATAAAATATTTATTATTTTTTAACACGTCTATGAAAACATTTTTATTAATTATTTATTATAATTGGGCATTAAATATGTAAATTAGGATTTATTTAAATCATTGGGCATTTATATCTCTTATAAAATTTATATCTCTATCAAACAGAATTTATATCTCTTATAAAATTTATATTTATAATTTGTAAATTTTTAAAGGCTCGATTTATTTATATGAAAATAATAATTTACTGGATTGCTTACTAAATATTTTGCCTAGAGATTTTCAGATACATTTAATCAAAGTGTCAAACAGATTTAGGCTTACTGACAAGCTTTTTCTTGTCTTTCAAGTTATTTATAACTTTTTAATTAGCTGTCACAGCCTTCCATTAAACATATTTCTGTGTAGCTGAAAATCCTATAGATAGCAAGATTGTGTGAGGTCATGCTGATTGGTAGATAAGGTAATCCACTGGGAATAGTCTTGTCCAAGGATTTCGGACAGATAGCGTCACAATTCGTTAACCACCAATAGACAACAATGGCTCAAGATTGTTTATCTCCTTTGTTACGCAACTTGTATATCTTATGAGATTCCTTGTTTGGAGTTGGGTGAAAGTTTGCAAGAATAATATTCTCAAATTTGGTCTAGTTACTGCCCGTTTTACATAACTAGGTTATTGTTTTAACAATCAGAAAGTTTTTAAAATATCACATTTTTTAATTTATTTGTTGATTTTGATACAGAATTGTAGACATTCAATGTTATAGAATTATTATTAGTAAGAAGTATTATTTAAGTTATTATGCTAGGTAGGTTAAGGGAGACAACAGTTATTATGAATTCAATATAGTACTTTCTTCAGAAAAATAATGTTATGTTTAATAATTAACAAAATAGATACGTTACAAGCATTTTATAGAGTATTTCATACGGTTTCGAAGGCCTATCAAAAGATACATACACTACATACTAGATACATATTTGACATATGAAGTTATAGATACTGACAGAGCCTTATGGTTTAGAATCACGACGTGTGTATGTGTGTAACATGTTACCTGACTTTAAGTTGCATACATACAAGATCTAATTGTGTAATATAAAATTAGATATAATCACATGAAGCTAGATAGATAGATAAAGCTTTATGATCTAGAATTAATACGTGTGTGTGTGTGTGTGTGAATGTGTGCCGTTGCTAACACATAAAAGCTTCAATTATGTTTAATAGAGATCTAAGGTTGGTTTCGAAAGCATCTGAATAATTACTAGTGATTTAGAAGACAGCTGTTTCTTTGTTGTTGTTGTTAATGGTCAGTAACTTTAATTTGAGTAAAGTTCTGAAAGTGATCTCTTCATGGCGATAAGACTGACTAAAACTATAAGTAATACTCATCAACACTGTCAATGTTTTTGTGGTGATATTTAGTAGTATTGTGAAATAAAGAATATATATCATTAAGTAAGAACTTAGGTTAGTACATTTATGGAGGTTTAATTTAACTTTACATATGAAATTATAATTGGAACACAATGTATATTTTGACAACGAGTGACGAATTTTGGAATTTCTGTACCGCCAAGACATCGTGTTGCCGCGTTGACCGTCTTTTATATCAATCTCTGTGTCGAGAAGTTATTATTTACAAGATAATTTAGTTTATTATTTTTGAACACGATTTTTTTTATGTTTGAAAATATCTAAAAACATGTATAGCCATGTTAAGCTTATTGAAATTTTTATAAATATATAATGAAAAATAAAACGATATGGGCAGGGATTCGAACCCGCGACCTCTGGGAACGGGATGGTTTCCTAGAGGTCGCGGGTTCGAATCCCGTACCGGTTTATTTTTCATTAGATTTTTTTATTCATAAAATTCTAACTTGATATTTATTTCAGTATTTTGTTGCTCATTTTAAATCGTAATTTTGTATTATATAAAATATTCAGTTTAGGTTGTAGTTTAGAGCAAAATAGAATAACTAATAACTATTTAAAATATCCACATCCCAGAGACTGACTCATTAAAAATTCATCTGTAGTCGCCGGCGCTGTACACTAATATCTATACAGTACACAGTACACAGACATTTACACACAGTACACAGACATTTCGAACAGTACACAGTACGCTGTACACTAACATTAGCACAGGACACAAACATGACACAACTTTGCGCAGAGGCAATATCGTTAGGGGTACACTGGTTGCCCGGGGTACCCCTATACGGAGGAGTTACGCCGGGGCGTCACGGTGAGTGCGAAAGCGATCCCGTGACGTCCCATGGCAGCGTCGTGGGCAGCCGTTGGTTTTTTAGTGGGGTGCCTTAAAAATGGCAGTCGCCGGGTGCCGCACATACCGCCCGGTCATCGCCTTCCTGGCTTGGGTGACGATGCGGAAACGCATTTTTCCAACGAAAAAAAAAAAAAAAACATGGACACAAACATGTACAATAACGAATATGTTTTCAGACATTAACAACGTTACTTAAATTCCTATTATCGGATTAAAAGATCTTGTTGAACGAAATCAATGAATATTAACTAAATTATTAATTGCAGATAGTTTCAGTCTGAAATTCTGTGAAACGAGAATCACCTTAGTTCGCCAGATAATTTTATAATTGTTTCTGATAGCCCTATCGTGTATATTTCCATAACCAATTATTTTCATAGTTTCATAATTTACTTAATAATCATTTATTTATTGTAAATTACAATAAGTGAACTTTATGTCATGTGTATTAAACATACAGTCGGTGACATCTTATACATATATAGATTTCTTATTTTAGAACACTTGGCTCTTGAACGCGTTGACGTTATTTGTTAGTATACAAAGATTAAACGAATTTATTTGACATACTTAGTGCTCTGATGTATTTTGTTTAATGATGAACTGATTAAAAAATAAATTACAGCGTTCTGTTGTAACACTGAGAATATATGTTTGTTATGGAAAGTCGTAATGAATACTAATAACAATATTATACATGTAATATAAATTATATATATAAATATATCAAAATAACTCTGTCATTAATTAGGACAATACCATTACACATACAAATTAAGTGGCTCTTAAATGTATATCAATTTGTTTTATTTTTTAACACTAAAAAGAGTTTCTTTGATAAAGCCTATGAGTTTTGCAGGTGACATTGTATCAATGTAGCTCTAAAGCTTCTAAAGACATTTTATGAATAAACTAAAGCGAATCAATTACTTATAACAAGTTTTCTTTAAGTATGATATATAAGAACATTAATACACATCTAACTTTGTTAGAGTTTCATAAGATATTTCGACGTTTATTTATTATCATGGGTATTAAAAAAAATATAGTGCATTTTTATTAATATGATTTTTATCACTTTAAAAAAGTCTTGATGCTGAGTAAAAAAAATGTCTTATTAAATATAATTAATAAGTTAATAATTATTATGTTATTAAATAATTAATGAAACTAGTTTTCAAACTTTTCAACTTTTCGTCTATGGTTCAAAATCCAATTTAATTATTTTTCATCACTATTCAGCACTGTTTTCCATAAAATATATACAGGGTTATTTGTAATTCATTGGCCACCTCTTGCGGGCAGCCTCTCTACATCAATCACAACAACATTTGTTCTACGACTTTTAAAATTAACAGTTTTTAAAATGTAAGTTTTTCTATACAATATTTACTTGGTGTCTCTGAACTGACCTTAACTCTGAGCGTAGGTATGGCGCCCAAGCGTTAAGCTTTTAAGCGCTTCTTATAAAATACAGAGTATTAAGTAAAAGAGGGAGCAAAACATTTTTTTGTTTCTTTTTTTGTGTTTGTAAGAATTGTAATACGTAGTAGAACTAATGTTGTTGGGATTGATGTAGAGAAGGTACCTACAAGAGGTAGCCAATTAATTATAAATAACCCTGTATATAGGTTAAGTAATAGCAATTTAAACATTTTATTAAACAAGTTACTTTCGTATTTTTATGTTTTATAAAACTAATTTGGTACAAACGCTAACTAGATTATCCTAATGCGGTTTTAAAAAGGTGTCTTCGTAAAACCAATTAAGTCGAAAAAAGTGTTTTTGAAGAGGATTCATTTCATCTGAAACGTCTCTAATTGAATATTGAAGAGTCTTTTAATGAAGTAACTGGGTTTATTAAATAAGTCTAAATTACGACGTACTTTAAAAAATCTTTTAAGTTTTTATTAAAAGATTCACAAATAAAAAAATCAGTTTTATGTTATAGTGTAAGGAGTATTTATATCAACGTTGAAAACAGATTTTAATTTTGGAGAATAGCATTCCATGCATTTTTGTTAAATGTAATATATATTGAGATGATATTGTTGTTGTGTTTTTTGTTTAGTCCCATACAATTTAATGTTATTAGGACGCATTCAAACTCAAAAAATTGAAGAGTTTCCTCTTGATTATTATTATCAAAATTTCTTATAATATAGGATATATTTCAGATAGATCTCATTTATCAATTGATTGATGCTATCACAGGGTTCAGTTTTGAGTTTTTAAGAGAAATTAATGCCTGAACTCGAAACTTTCTGTTAAGAAGAAAATACAAGCGAAGTAATATTTTGGTAAGCGCCTGTGAAATAATTAAAGCAATATCTTTGTTGTGTGTAAAACGCAGGTAATAAACTTACTTCGTCACTGCGATCATGATAATAGTCCGTTACGTCGAGTACAAAACAATTCCGTGACGTTTTAAAGTGACGAGGGTAGTTTGTAACATCAAAAATGTTACCACACTCTTTGTTGCCGGCACATACCACCCTGGCCATCTTTTTAACCTTCTTGGTAGAGTAGGGTTTTTAAAAAGTATTTTCCTAGAAAAAAAATGGAGGTAATAAACTGTAACATATTTTATACTTTTTTATTAGAAATTCATATAAATTTAGTTATAAAAAGTATTCAGTCTTTTATCTTTTCTTAAAATATTTATGTAATTTAAGTACTAAAAGACATTATATTTGTTTTATGTTAGGTTAAATGTTGGAAATAAGTAGAAATGTACAAATATGCTTCAGTTTATTACCTCTCAATGTGTTTGATTTTTTTGTGTTCAGTAAATCAAAATTCCTCAAAGCGAAACATATGTGTTTACGAAAAACGAGTCACATATACGGTTGACAAAAAAAATCTTAAAATAAAATGTTATTAACTTACATATAAACCAACTATATATAAAAGTTAGAAAATAAGCTAAAAATAAGGAATTATTTTTTTACTTGTTACATTTAATTAAACGAATTATTTTAGGTAACTTTAAAATGTTACTAAAAATACTTCATTACTAGTTCAGTATGTTTTTACGCGACTTCAAAAAATAGTCAATACACGTACAAAGTTATTATGAAATCAATAACACTCACATGATATTATTTTTAGATATTAAAAGGTATAGTTGAATGAATTTATTGTATTTCTTAATTTCAACACTCTATTTATTAAATTATAATGAGAGTTATGTAACGACAGATAATTTGCAACTTAACCGACTTCAAAAGGAGTTTGTTCGAGAATACATATTTTTAAATACATAGAATTAAATAAATATTTTGATCACCAACTTTTACTATTTTAATAAATACTAGCAGCACATCAGGGACATCAAAGAAATACGTGAAAAACTAGTTGAATAAACTTTTTATTATTTTAATTAACTAGAGAATTAAGTAATTGTAATTTTGTTTACAAAAAGTTTATCAATTTGACTGACAATTTTCTTATCTTTTATTTTAGCGGTTAGTTGCTATTGATCCGTTAATCAGATTAGGGTCTTAGTTTAACATCACTTAGTCAACACACAGATTAAGATAAAGTGATAACATTAAAAAACCGGTCAAGTGCGACTCACGCACGGAAGGTTCCGTACCAATTATATTATATTAAAAGTGGCAAAATAATCACTTTTGTTGTATATGAGTCTTCAATATTATTGTTATTTTGATTTAATTCTTAATTTTTAAGTAATATTTACATTATAACTAAATATATATGAATATTATAAATATTATAATGGCAACAGAAATACATCATCTGCTAAAATGTCAACTGACTAGCTATCTCGGTTCATGAGATACATCCTGGAGACAGACTTACAGACAGACAGCGAAGTCTTAGGAATACGGTTCGGTTTCTATCCTTTAGATATGGTATCCTTAAAAGGATGTACTGCAATTTTCTGCACTGACGAGTCAAAAAATATTTCAGAGATATATTAATGTGTATAAAGTAAATAAAGCCGGTGTTTTATAATTAATAAACAAATAGAGAGCATATACAATATATAATATACATATTTATATAAAGAAAATGAATTTTGTTGCTGTCAGTACTTAGGTACTTTCGTACGCCCAACCATATTCATTGAGTTGGAAAGAATTCACCTGTCTGTGTAACCATGTGAGTGGCGTTTAGAAAGAGTCAGGATATTCTGATATAGCAGTGTGAAAGAGACCACACTATCTTTGATATAGTAAGAAAATATTATGCTTTTTATGGTACAAAATTGTATTTGTTCATAGTTAATTTCAGGGGTTATCGGCTTTCAGTATATTTATTTCTGGTAATTTATAAAGAGCTTTATCACCACCTGATGAAATATAATAAGAAAAACATACAATTTTATAATCAATCTTGCGTAAGCTGAAGTCAAAGTTTGAAAATTTAAGTACACAATCCTTTCTCTCTCTCTCTCTATATATATATATGTATATATGTATATATATATATACATATATCACGGGATTCTTACAAAAAAAAACTAATTAGAGCTCTGTGAGTATAATAATTTTCATCCTTGATATAAACATTAAAACAACTCTACCAATAAAAAAATAATAAAAAAATCAATAAAATTAAAATAATAATAATGAAATGAAATAAATAATGATACAAAATAAAAAGATATAAAAGAAATGCACTAGACAGTCTGTTTAAATTATACCGAATATAGAAGTATATTTTTATATGATTTAATAAAAAAAAACATGTATTATAATACCATTTATCTGCATATTATTATTTAATTTAAACGTCTTCAAACGAGGTGCAAGTAAAAATATTATTTTTGATTAAAGCAGGGCTGCGAGTGTAAATATTATTTTTACATATCGTCCATAAATAGTTAGCTTTTGTTCAATAAACATACGTTGATACATTTGTTCAATTCTTCGTTTCAGTTAGCCGTAACAAATAAATTATGTCGGACAACATACATCGACTTCTCTAAATAAACATTTTTGTTTTAAATTTATAGCAACATTTTGTAATAAATCCCTTTTTTAATTACCATTGCGCAGTCCATGGCCTTCACCTAAAGTTGTATCGGTAAGTAGGGTAACCTTATTATTCAGCCAAGGCTGCGATACGGCTTTACGTTTTAAGCGATAGCCGCTTTAAATTAACTGGATGATGTTAAAAGTAAAAGCTCGCATTAAAGTTTTTTTAAAAGTAAAATCACGATATATGGCAAGAAAAATTATTTAACTTTTTTGAAGACGAGGTTAAAGTTTTTCAAATTGGTATACTAAATTAGGCATTTATGTAACGTGGTAAAGTACCCATGGAAAAAATCCTTCCAGAAAATCTACGAATAACCTCATTTTTATATATTTTTATAGTATCTTAAATTTTTTCAAAATTAATCTCATTAACGGTTTGCGTCATTTAGATATCGGCATATCTTTCACTCTGAAACCCAGTAAATGCAAATCTGTACGTTAGTTTAAATTAAAACACTAAATTAACAATGGTTTTTAATCTAACTGAGGCTTTTATGTGCCGGCGTAATTCAATATTCTCACAAAAGATTGAATAGACGATGCTATTACTGAGGTTACTCTCCGAGTTAGAAGGCCGGAACCCACTAACCCTCCCTTTATCCCACTGTTATTTACCTCTCCCTATTCTACAAGGGCAGAAAATACCCACCTCTAATAATGCAAGAAGCCATAAGGGACGACAATTTCTGACCTTTCGGTGGAGGTCTGTTTGTTTGCCCCCTACAAATAAATAAAAGATGGTGACCTTTTTCGTACATTCGGATAATAAAACAGAAGGTGAACCCATTTAAGTGGTTTTTACATTCTATAAATATTGGACCATAAATGACTATATTTTTATAGAATAAATTTTATTAAAATCATATTCCAATAAAACTCAATTTGGTAATGTCAATAAAGTTTTATTTACGTCAGTTTTTTAATAGTTTAAAATTAATATCACTTTTAACGTGTGGAGCTGATATTTTAGTAAATAATATTATTTCTGAAAGAATAAGATAGAATAAGCTGAAGTTGCTGTTTATCTTTTAATTTACTGGTAGATAAGATTTGGTAATTAATATTAGTCCGCTCTATAAACTTTTCTACTGTGACTGAATTGCAAGATCAAGACTTAGTACATTCTCTCTTGATTTTTCCACCCGTTTCTTAGTGTTTTCTTGCAGCTTGAGCTTTGAAAAAATCAAAATCAAAATCAAAATCATTTTTCAATGTCAAACATATCAAGCGCTTAGTAAAATACCCACAAACCTGAGAAGTGCTGGAGACAGAAACTCAGCGAGATAATCAAGTTTTTTTTTTTAATTAAAACTTAACATTTAATATCATAGATTCCCATATTGCGTACATATTCTGAATAAATATTGAAGTAACCGATCGCTGCCCGCTTCATAGCCACAGTGCATTACCCTTTAAATATGCGAAAAGGTTGTAGTATCCTTTAGCATTCAAACGTTTCTTAGTTCTTTTTTTAAATTTCTTAATCGGTAATATTTGAAGGGTTTGCTAAGAGCTTGTTCTAAAAGCGAATGAATGGAACAGAGTAGGTTATATTTACTGAACAACATTGTCATCTTAAATTTTAAATAAATATAGAATGAAAAATAAACCAAAACGATTTAGGGTTTATTTTTTATTCTACAATTATTTTAAAATTAAATATACTTGACATAAACATATGGATATACATGTTTATAAATAATTTCAAACATGGTCAGTTTATATTTATATAGATATAGTAAAGTTTAACAAAAAAAAAATTTACCTATTATTGGAGCTGTCTGGAAATAATATTGAATTTTATGTTTAAATTTTTTAAAGATTTTTTTAAAATATGGAAATTTTATGACTTTGCAAATTTACATTTATGAAAAAAAAATTACGACATAAATAAAATAACTTTGATGACAGCGGTAATAGTATTTAAGACAGTAGCTCAGTATTCAGAGCATGGGGATTGCTTCCTAGAAGTCGTTCCATGACGATGAACTTGTAATTTTATATTGGCCTATTTATGTCTTAAGTATGAGTGTTTTTTAATCAAGCAATTTTAATTTATTTCGTAAGTATACGTCTGAGTGTTTTTTAATCAAGCAACTTTATTATTCACCAGTCTTTAACCTGAAAGCAGTGTTGATATTTTTATGTTAATATTTTGAGGGATGCTATATGTGTATTTTATTGGTTAACATTTTTGACACATGAGGAGATTAAATCAGCAAAGAATGAAAAACGGAAACGAGTCCTACATTATGGCGCGCCATTTCAATTCCATTTTCCGAGTTCGTTTATGCGTATTTTGCTAACAGTGCGGGAAGCAAAATAAAAATATTCTACATTTATATGTATCCATTTTTATTTATGTAAATAATAAACTGCTTACTTTACATAAAACCAAATACAATAGCATTCAGTGTTGTAAAAACCAATTTCGTTGGTAGAAGGAAATATTTGTCGGATTGAAACCAAACACTTTTAACGCTCAAATTTCAGTGTGACTCAACTGCAAGACTCTTGAGTCCTTAATTATTTTTATATTAACATAGAATGAAAAATAAACTGATACGGGCAGTTCTTCGAACCCGCGATCTCTGGGAAACCGTCCCGTGCTCTACCATTTGAGCTACCTTATCTTCTCTCCGGTATCTATCTCTTGAGTCTTAGTCTTGTTCATGGTAAAATATTGCCTTTTATAAATATAAACGTTATATATTATCAATATATAAATACACACGTTATTATCAACTTTTTTGGATAAACGTTATATAGGTTATAACTAAAATAGTATGGATTGTGTTTTAAAATATCTATAAACATGTAAAACCATGTTAAACTTATTTAAATTTATATATATGTAATGAAAAATAAACTGATACGGGCAGGGATACGTCCCGATAAAAACTGCTTAATTCACCGAGATGGATAGCGATACGGTAGCTCAGTTGGTAGAGCGACGGGACGGTTTCCCAAAGGTCACGGGTTCGAATCCCTGTTCGTATCGGTTTTTTTTTCATTCTATATTTATATAAATTATAAATTGTAATTAAATTTTAAGCAAAATAAGCAATAATTCTTCCTATTGATTTCTAAATTATGATTTCTAAACGATTACAATGTAGCCGTCGATTGCATTCGTTAAAAATAGTTCTCTCGCCAGAATCTGCCTATTTATGTTGTAAATATACGTCCGAAACTTTTCTAATCAAACAACGTTTTTTATTCGTTGTTGTGTTGAAAATGTTGAATTTGTTATTTTCATCGTGTGTACATGTGTAAGTAATTTCAGAGTGTGTGAGTGAGACAATCATAATGATGTTTGAATGTATAATTCAATCAAATACAAATACGTTAACTGAAATTTGTATACTGTTTGCGTAGTGACCATTTTGTTTGGTTTCATTATCTTTTTAATCAAAACGTTTCGTCAGCAGATTAGGAAATACATATGGAACCTGCCTTTGGTATTATTTCATATTTATTTAAGAGGAATTAATAAAACTCTGTGACTAACAAAAGAATATACGTACAACCAAAATCAGTAGACTTGATTATTTTTTGGATTTCTTGAGAAAATTTAAGGTACATAAATAAATACTTTTTTATTTTATTACGATTTTCTGAAAAGGTTCATATTTATCACCAAATTATATAATGACACTAAAATTTCCAATAAACCTAATTTATAAAAAAACACCAATAATATTGTTGAGTTAAAAAAATATTAAAACAAATAAAGTATTAATTTTCAATTCCCAAACATCTCTCTTTCATATATATCTATTTTCAACAAAATTCCAAGTAACGTCTGAAGATGCAACATATATCTTGCGAGTATATGTCCTCGTTAGCTAACCGTTCCATCATCGCAGCCCGCATCTCAAATCCCTTTGTGAAGTAAAACTTCTATAAATCATACATATAAATATTTATACTTGTTGCTTATAGAACTTTCAGTGCCATTGGCCATTTCAGTCCTACAGCGGCCGCCGAGGTGCACGCACGGTTGTTCTTCCTAATATGTTTGACGTGAATTAAATAGTTCAATAAAATTTATTTATTGACAGATTTTAAAGTGTATTTATGTGCTGTGTTTTTGTGGTTTTTTGTATAAATGTGATTGTTTTGTGGGAATTATAAATCAAAGTTATTAGCGATTTATTATTACGGTAGGTCACTTCACTTAATAGATTTAGCAATTTTGTTTTATATTATTAATTTGTGCATTATATTAAATTTAAACACTTGAGGTTTATTATAAACATTTTTTATGATAGGATATATTCTAGTTAAGCGAAGCGATTACGGATATTATAAATTAGGTTTTCAACGTTTAAAATTATTCGTTAATAACTCTCCTAAACTTCAATATTATCTTTGTACATATATGTGGATACATATTGTTATTTTTTTTAATTAAAAAAAAAATACTTATATAAATACAATTCCAGTAAATATAAAAGCCTTACAATCTTCTTGAATAGCTTTTGTAGATATATAATAAAAATATGTCACAGTATTCGTGAATGGATTTAATATATCTGTAGAAAATTATTGATCAATTTAACATCAATTTGATATCAAAGTATCGCTCTTAATATAAATTAATTATTTTAAATGAACAAATAATTTCGTTATTTTATAATTCGTTATTTTGAATGAAAAACAGTTTTTGATGAAGGAAGGCTTTGTGGCTAGGAATATATTATTTAATAATTGTTATAAATTTATTTCAGTAAATGAGTATTTATGGAATGATTGTTTTTAATTATTACCATGATGTTTAATCAATACGTAAATTATCTAGAAACGTTTGGATATTTTAATTAATTACGCTCTTGCTAAGATAAGAATATAATTGGAGTACGGAAACTTGAACTATCTTTGATTAAAAATGTATCATTCATTAATTCATTTATTTTATTACATTTAATATTTAATCAGTATTTGTAGATGTCGCTATGTCAATTTAATTTTGAAAGCGATACCTTGAAACATAATTCTGAAAATAAAACCACTTACATTTTGTCTTTAAAATCGTAGCTGAGTTTAATATGTTTGTAGAGTCTACGAATACGTGGTTAAATATTGACTTAGGACTGCAAAATGTAAAGAATAACGTATAGTATATAATCGAAAAAGTAATTTAATATAATAAATTATAATGATTTTCTCTTAACTTTAATGTTTTGTGAACTTCGTAATTTTCTAAGCAAATTTTAATGATCCGTGTATTATATACTTCGACTCTACACTTAGCTAAAGTTGGATTATTGAAAAACATACTTTTCTCTTTATTATATGCTACGTTATAAACTTTTTGTACATGAATATCTTAAAGCTGAAAGTTTGCCTTTCTTTTAACATAATACTTTTATGAGCATTATTTACAAAAATAATATTATAGAGCTCTTTTTCTTATTACGAAAACTTTTGGATAAATGGATGATAAATAGCTTGACTAAAAGCGATGTTTTTTTAGCAATTTATTTCAAATTCAATTTGTCTTAATTGCCTTATTTGAAAGGATTTCAAAACACGTAAGTTCTATGACCTAATCGTCAAATCACTTGGGGATTTTGTACTTTTCGGGCTAGTATAAAGGGAGTGTCCACGTCTAGGATATAAATTGATTTCTTTACACTCCTTTTTAGAGAATGTTTAAATTCAGCTGGGTTCAATAAACTGCTTTCCGGTACTAATATAAAATTATTTATTCTACAACAGTTACTATAAATATTTGTAAAGTTGATCAAATTTTGTCTAAGCTAATCTTAATACAGTTATTAAAATCTAATACTCAAAATTTTCTTCACAGTTTAAACCATTCTGTTCCTATTTCGTAATCAATTAATTATTATATTAAATAGATCTTCTACTAATTTAACTTAACCGTCCTAACTCCATTTTCGTTGTCAGTAGTTTAAACTCGTTACATTGTAACTTTCTTAAATTAGTTAGCCCGTTGCCTTCCAAAGTGTAACAAACAAATTAAGCTTGACATGACTAACTTGTAAATAATTGTAATGACGTCAATAATAACCAATTTATTATCTTGCAAAAAGACAAAGAAATATATATTTTTTGTCATTGAAGTCATGACAATAAAGTACCCTAAAACATAACAGTGAAGGAATCACAACATTACGAGAATGTAAGTCATCATCATCATTTGAAGCCTCAGTCATTATGTAAATGAATCCTAAGGAAAAGAAAACATAAAATGTTTTTTGTAATGCCAAAACGTAATAAAGGTACCCCTTAAATAGATGTAAGCTATACAACGTAGCAAACAATATTCCTTAAAAACAAAATAATACAATATAGATAAAAGCCTAAAATTTCGCAATTACCAAAACATAAGATTGAGAAACATCCGAAAAACTGTCAATTAAAATACACTAAGATATAAAACTTAGGTAAAACTGTGCAATAGCTTTTAAGAATACAAGCTGATTTAATAAAATTTCAAAGACTTTCTCGTATATATAGCTTTTATAATATCGGTAAATAATTATATTTACCGATAGACATTATTAAAGTAAATACATATACTTGTCAAATGTAAATCTATTATGCATTTTTGGCTGAAGTGTATTAAATGTGATAATTTTTGATCTCCCAATCTGGCGATGCTCCAAGATATGCTTTACCCTAATGTGACTTGGCATCCGTTAGATGTCGTGTGACCATATAGTTATTAGGATTAAAGATTAAAGTGTAATCAGTTAGCGTATAGTTATAAGGATCTCTGTTTATACTCAGATGTCACAAACCTCAGTAGTCTCCAAGAATTTTATTATTATTTGTAGATATTTTAGCTATTTAACGTTTTGATAAGAATTGTTTTATTCAAGACTAAGAGTTCTTCTTTGAACATTTTTTTTTATTTTAACAGACAACTCCGTTAGGGATTATACTATTTCTGTGTTGCGAGGGTTCCTTCACAAATATATACATAACGGATGTCCAGACTTGGAACAACAGTCTGTGGATCACACAAAGAATCTCCACCTTGTGGGGGTCGAACCCATTATTTTTAGTTTTTATTTCAGCGCTCAGGGTCTCTAACCACTACACTAACGGGCCAGCTATAAGCTACTTGTACTAACATTTGTAGATGGTCTTTGAAATAAACGTAAAACCTAAATTACATAAATGACATAAATATATGTTGTGGTTATATTCATATTGTAAATTGAATATAATCTTAAATCAAAATATAAGATGTATCCTTTCCTGACCATTCAATGTAATTGAAATTTAATTGACTGATGTTATCTTTATCTAATTTTATATTAGTAATTTAGGATTATAGTACCATTGTCAAAAATAAATAGTGTATACACTTGGCCTCTAATGACACCATTATAAATAGTAACAATTTATGAAGTTGAATTTCGTTTCCACCTAGTCTAAATGTGTGTGTAGGTATGTCTATGCGTAAATCCGGTCAATCTCATTACCATTGTGTCTCGAGTTTCTGAAGTAACTCTTTCAACTGTATTGGTTTTTGTTATAAATGAATAATATATGAATACATCACTTGAAGGTGACTTTGTGGATTTTATTTTCTTTAGTTTTTATTTTATTGTTACGTTACGTAAAGTATAGAACGTTTTTAATTTAATTAAAATACATTTTATAAGATATAATCTATTTCGTTCCTTTCAAAATGTTTACTTACTAAGAAATATCTTTCTAGCGTAGGAATTTAATATCTTTTATACCATTTCTTGGATTTTAAATAAATATAGAATGAAAAATGTTACATCACGAGCGGGACTTCAACCTTCATCTTATGGGAATTATTCAGTCTTTTCGCTTCCGTTCTTTATTCTATATTTTTGACCTCAGTAAGAACAACACATTTACTATAACCATTTATTTGTTTAACACACTATTTGTTATAGAATCGATTGGATTCAATTAGTTAGATTTCAATTATCACCGATTCATGCGGTTAGGCTTGATAATTATATAATAACTAGATCAGCTTTGGATACCCAATAGTAAACTACCTCAGAATTAATTATTAAGAATTAAGAAATTCCTGTAGGTTAGAATTTAAAAAAGAAAGCTGTAAAGAAACAAAAGAATAAGACAAAAATATTGTTGAGATTTATTGTTTTTGCTTACTTTAAGTCTGGAATGACAACAAGCTGTTTGATAAAAAAGACTATATTAATAAAATAAGGGATGTAAGAACTAAGTTAATCTAGTAGATGAGTGTATCCAGACATAATTTGTCATTTTAACGTTGCACAAAGATTTGGCTTGTCTTTAGCAGATTGTAAATGTAGGTTTTTTGTTGACATTTTGTATTCTTTATGGTTATAACTGTCAAAAAAATAAATATTACAGATATTACACAAAAACCATCATAGAAACATTAATTGATATTGTAATTATTTTAATAGCATGAATGAGGGTTTGTTTATTTAATACAATAAGACGAAAAGAGATATCGGAATATTCTTTTCTATCCTATTGTAGTAATTGTGCTTTTAACAATGTTAACAGTAACATCTATTGATTATGTATTGATCTCAATATATATTCTAGTTTTAATATATTCGGAAATTAATATACATCGGAGTCTAGACAAAAATTAAAAAAGTTCGTACAGGTACTGGAAAACTAATAAACATATATTTAAACATTTTCGCAATACTAAAATAGTACCCAGACAATTAAGAGAAATAGAAGAAATTCTTACAATTATTTATCTGATAAGAGACTCGAACTCATGACCACCGGATAAATATCCGGAATTACGACCACTACGCCATTGAGTCGTCAACATTTTTGATTAATTATCTGTAGTAAGTTAAAAACAATTAGTACTTTTAAGTTAATAAAAGAAACTCGATGTTACCTTAACCGTTATTTATTCATAAAAAGACAAAAGGAATTGTCGTCGAACTAAATAAGTAAAAAGATTAAGATAAAACATTGCTCAATTAATTTATCTAATTATACAACCTGTTTTGACGTTCTCATTCTCAAAGAGAAATATTAAAATTATCCTCTAGAGACTGAAAATATTTCTTCATTAAAACTTTAAGGTATATTAAGGTAAAATACAACATGAAGTAAGTAATTGCTTTTATTGTATATCTAGAGATAGTGAAAATAACTTTTTATGACTATTAAAATTATTTTTTTATTTTTAATATTACAAAATAGCCTATAAGACGTTCTTATATGTTTTTAACCCCCGACTAAAAAGAGGGGTGTTATAAGTTTGACCTGTCGATCTGTGTATCTGTGTATCTGTGTATCTGTGTATCTGTGTATCTGTGTATCTGTGTATCTGTCTGTGGCAAATTTCCGGACAAACGCGTGGACGGATTTGAATGCGGTTTTTTTTAATCGAAAGCTTTGCTCGTCGAGATGGTTTATATCTAGGTTTGATTAAAATAAAACTATTCGTCTTCAAGATATTGACGTATTATTTGTGCGGGGGAGAGGTTGTTATGCAATAATTAGCTATTTGCGGCCAAACGCGTGGACGGATTTGAATGCTGTTTTTTTTAATCGAAAGCTATGCTCGTCGAGATGTTTTTTCATTATGTTTGATTGAAATAATAATAGTTGTCTTCAAGATATTGACGTTTTATTCATGCGGGGGAGAGGTTCTTATGCCATAATTAGCTGTTTACGACCAAACGCGTGGACGGATTTGAATGCGGTTTTTTTTAATCGAAAGGTATGCTTGTCGAGATGGTTCTTATCTATGTCTGATAAAAATAAAAATAGTTGTCTTCAAGATATTGACGTTTTATTCGTGCGTGGGAGAGGTTCTTATGCAATAATTAGCTGTTCCCAGCTGTTACACCCGCTATATAGGAAAAAAAGTCTGGTTACGAAGGCCAAAAGGTTTTTACACTTACTTACTCAGGTAAAATACTTTATTAGAGATAGCTGTTGCCCGTGACTGCGTCCACGTAGACTGTAAAAATGTATTGATATGGCTTATGATCGTAGTCATAAAGAACCACGGCTAGTGATAATATAAATCCCTTCATCATAGTGTTATAAGTGATTGCAAATCATTTTAACTCTAAATGTTTATATTTATTAATATTCGTATATATGAAACCTACCTATCTACCCACCCATATGAAAAAGTCTTGAATCATGTTACTTAATACATTTATAATTTATTACATTGTCGAAACTTTCACGTGGATTCTTATTTTATTAAATATGATATATATTTCTCGTATTAAATATAACCTTTGTACATCATAACATATGATATTCTAATGCTAATTTTTTTTTTTAAATCGGTCCCGTAGTTTTGGAGCCTATTGAATTCAAACAAACAAACAAATTTTTCCTACTTAAACAATTAAAAATTTTGTGTGTCTGTAGGTTTATTTACAACAATTCAGAAACCAGTAATATAACTTTAAAAAACAGCAAAAAAAATTAAATTAAAAATTTAAAAAACCCCCGATACAAAAAGACCTCTAAAAAGGATAAAAATAATATTATTATGTACTTATTGAATTCGTTGCGTCGGGGGACCGTTAATAAAGGAAAAAATTAAAATGCAAGTAAGTTAACAAGTCAAACAAAGAAATTACGATATCGAATCGTATAGTCTAAGTCCTCAATGATTAACTTCGTAAAATAGACAACATCGTCAACGTACGTACAACGGTCCCCCGATGCAACGACTTCAATAAGTACATAATAATATTATTTTTATCCTTTTTAGAGGTCTTTTTGTATCGGGGGTTTTTTAAATTTTTAATTAAATTTTTTTATTAATTTTGTTCAAACAAACTTGGAATTTCAATAAAAGAATTAACTATTGTATGCTATTCTAGTTAATTGCATAATATCAGCATATGATTATTCAAATAAATTTGAATCCTGGTATATAGTATTGTATAATTATAAATAATAATAAATATATCGTAAAATTAATTCGACATTTCCAAATCACTTATATTTTGATTGTATAAAGTTGACGCAAACTAGTTTTGGATAACACAAAGCCAAGGAAATTACAAAATTAATTGTTTCTTGCGGGTAGATAGCATTACCAATCGATATTCAATATCGATGAGTTGATTTTGGTTTATAGGGATCTTGTGATTCAGAATCAGAGGAAACTCAAACTTCAAATATCAACTTCATTTACTGTCTCTAGTTTTTTTAAGCTACTTAACAAAATCTTCAAAATATGCTACATAATTTACTTTTAAATATTCCAGTTGGGAAGTTATTAATTTGCTATTCGTGCTTAACTCTATGTTTTTAATTTGTTCTCAGCTCAACTCTGCTATGTTAAAAATATATATACGCCAAAATGAGTTAGTGTTAGCAAGCGAGCAACTAATCAGATTAAACTTCACTTGGGATGTCAAATGCAATTACTATCATTCAATATTCAAGTCTTACATACGTAAATATTATATAACACACCTAGAGAGGAAAAATAAGAAATGTCTCAGATCACATGTAATTGTCGATCGAGGTGGAACCGAGGTCAAATAACATGTGATCTGAGGCTTTTTTATTTTACTTCCCGAGGTGTGTATGTTATTTTTCTGTCCGACGAAGGCGGAAAGCGGCTCGTTTTGCGCAGCCGGAAGAAAGTTGCCACTTTCCGCCCGGCGCGGCGGGCAGAAAAATATTTATTAACGTTTTTTAATGCACTGGCAACCTTCCGTAACTTTGTCTGTTATTGGTGCTTCAGTGACAGCTACTTTTCTGTCTTGACATTTATAGTCATAGAGACGAGAGAATATATATACATGTACGTTTGTTATACATCTGTCAAGCCATAGTTTTTATAATTATTGTGTACCGACATATAGATAGAAGTCATTAAAAGACAGACACGTACATTCGATTAAGCCTATTTGGAAGTACATACATCTTACATATATTTATACTTTTATATGTAAGTATATACATATGTGTGTATTTTTATATGATTGATTGTGAACTAAAAGTATTAAGCCGTTAATGGATATTACGTGTATTGTTAACGCGAGCGTGACAAATATGTTTCCGATAAAAATATTTGGACAAAATTCGTTATAACATGGCATTTAACTCCTACATACTTCATAAATATAAATAAACTTTGGATATATACGGACTAAATGTTTGCGAAACTCTAGTATATACATTTATAATGTATTTATGATTTCTATGTTGGTACTACGCCCACAATGTTAGCAACTTCAGCCACCAAATTATTTTTGCTCATTTGTCTCACCCCTATTCAATAAGTATAACGAAATTTTATTAATTATAAATTTGTATTCAATTATACAAGAAAATCTTTTTTAATGCAGATACATTTCAAACATTTATTTGTTTTGTTTTTAAAATAATTCGCTAAACATCAGAACTTTTTTTATAGAACATCTGTCAAAACATAAAAAAAAGGTTGTCTAAGTAATTATGAAGAATGATGGAGATATTTCTGTTGATATTTAATGATACACACATATCATTCTTAACAACATTAGCTGCATAACTATAATTGTCAGCCTGAGAGTAGTTGTTATATCTTAGTAGTAATTAGATCTAAGGTCATTAAGTTAGGGCATTAAGAAGCAAATTGCTCCCTCAGGAAAATGAAATGTTTCATTATTTCAAACTTCTAATGCAATGGTCTCATATTCATTATTTATAATAATAATTTTATCAACCCCTTAAGTAAGCAAATTATTTAATTGTGTTAGACAACGGTACAAATACACAGATATACACATTGCAAATACTAAGAATATATTTAATAAACGACCAAACCCAGAATAACAGACATTTATGCTCATCACACATGCCTGTCCCTGTTAGGAATCGAATCCTAGTCCCGTTGCGCCGCTTTACGTTAGGCGTCTTGGCTAACTTGACCAATGACCAAGGTATTAATAATTGTGTATAAAGTGTATTGTTCAAATATTCTCTTTCAATTTAAGAAATTTGTCACTTGGAAATACTTTTGTATACAATTTTTTTTAAAACGTTTAAATTAATGAGTGCTTTAAAACAAGTATTTTAAATATAACCACTTTGTCTAAAGAGGAAAATTTTATTCTAGGCATGCTCCAGGCTATATACAATTTTACCTGAAAGAGCAGTTGAGATAAGCGTGTTTTTGAACGAAAAGTGCTATTTTCAATGTAAATGTTTTTTTTCTAGCAGTTTAATTTTGTTACGTATTTTTATCTACAGATTGCGTTTATGATATCATAAGCTAGTACTATATGTTTTATTTAATGGTGCTATAAAAACTAATATAGAAAGTTTCAAATCTAATTGTATAACTTAGGTAATACATTTTAATTATATAGAAGTAACTAACTAAATAAAGTTAAATTTATATGGAAGATTTTAATTTAAAATTTGTACTTTAAAAGTACATTTATACGGCATTTTTATTATGAAATGTATTTTTATAGAGAAACGTTTTAATTAATTAATTTTGATAGAATTTAAAATATTTAATACGAGCAGGAACTGAACCTGCGATCTTTGGTATAGCGTGCTGTCACTCAGTCGACTGAACCATCATAACGATGGTCGGTAAAATATAAATATTTTTATTGATTACTAATACACATGTAGATAAATAATATTATCTATTTTAAGTTAATTTTATAACACAACTTGTAGTTACAAGAAATGTTTCCACTTGTGACAGTTTTAAAACCTTAAACGTAGTTCTATAGAAATAAGAAAAGTATTATTAAATAATAGAGTAAGAATTAGAAAGATTGAATTTGGTAAAAGTGAAATATTGTATTTATATTTTTTGAAACCATTATGTGACAATATCAACTTCATTATATAACAATTTCAACTGTTTAGCTAACACGGTTCATGAGATACAGCCTGGAGACAGGCAGACGGACGGACAGCGGAGTCTTAGTAATAAGGTTCCGCATTTACCCTTTGAGTACGGAACTCTTATAAGACATTTTGCAATATCGAGGCATGAAAACTCGCTAGAAAGCAATATCATTTTCACTAGCAAATAAAGCTTACAATATACAAGGTCATTAATTATACCACAATATCTAAGGTCATTATCATAATAAGGGTTATTACTCTGTAGTTAAGGGTAGCTTAATATCTGAACCTGTGACATCCAGTGGGGGAGATCTATGACATGTGCACTCTTGGGAGATAATTACGTCATCAGACTGACGTAATACGATAAGGACCCGAGCTTAGGCTGATGGGTTATTTCTTGAATATTGTAATGTTTATTCATTCATCCATATTCATATATTCATATAGTTAGAGTTAAAATTTTAGTATCTGTTTTGTAGAGATGAGATATTATTGATGAAAACATAAAAAAAATATGAAAATTCGAATAAGAAATATATATCAGCGTTCTTCAGTCGTCAAGGCTACGTGCAATGAAAATTTCTTCCTGTCAATAAAATCAAAGACTGTGCTTTTGAAAGATTAGTCAACCGTTTAAAAGTCAAAGTCATAGTTTTTATTCCAAATTGGCATTGCATTTATGAAACGATAGGCTGGCTGCATAGTTCCGAAAGGTAGAACTAGGTCTCCTACTCTATGTATTTATTATACTCTACTTCCCCTACTCTATGTATAATAAATACATAAAGTAGGGAAACCAGCCAGGTAAGGGAAAATGAATCCATAGAAAAAAAGAGAGGTAAATGAGATCGTTAAACACTCGCACTGACAGGCCCACCTGAGCCTTTTCACCTCTATGTATAATATCTCTATGAAAGTTGGTTCATCGAGGCGAATTGGTCAATATCTTCATACTACTACGCCAGTTTATCTATGGCTTTATTGACAGGAACTTAACGGATTCTGAGCCTAAACATTTTAATAATTGTTGTTTTCGTAATTTTCATCAATTATTTCTATAAACTATATATTTCTATATATTTGAAAACTTAAAAATATAATAACGAACAAAGTAGCGTACCCAATTATTTTATTAAACTTTTGCCGAGTTAGATCATAATCTACATACATTAATATAATTTAAGTGTTTTTCTCTTTGTTGTCTGTTTATCTAGTTGTTTGATCGGGCTAAGACTACTTAGAGAATTAAAAATGAAATTGTTTATTATTATGAGTAAATATAATGGATATTTTATACTGAACAATATTAATCTTTCACATTCAATATGATATTTCGTAATATAAAAAACGTTGAAAAGTAAAAAGAGGCCGAAATACTGTTCCAAACTTTTGGAAATGATTAATAAAGTTATTCTAATTTTAAGCAAAAAATTTAAAAGTTATGCCGCAGGAACTAACTAATCATTCCACTTATAAAACATTCCAAGTATAAAAAGGTATAAAATAATTATAATTGTAGGTTATATGCCAGATGTAATAGCCAAGCTGTTTTTATTTGTTTTTATTATATTTGACGCATAGAAGTATATAAAATAGTGAGGTACTAACGTACATGTATAGTCAGGTAAAAACTTGCATATATAACCAGGTACGTAGGTACGTATGAGTGTGAAAGCAGGATTTCTAAATCTCCTAACACTTTATTTTTGTGTACTAGTCTACGGAATCTATTTTCGACGCACTTACAGCTATACATTTTTACAGGTGTCAATCTTTACCGCAAGGTGGGCCTTCTTGTTGCTCTTTGACTTTGACTTTTGACTTTTTGTGTGTATTGTGTATTTATTTCCTGTAATATTTGAAAATGGTACAAGTCTTTGAATGGGTGGGATGGCATGGATTGGATAAATGACTATCCATATTTTTTTTATAGATTTTATCGGGATGTAATTTATGTTCTCCATTTACCTAACACAAAGATTAAAAATACTTTATTGCAGAAGATGTTTTATAAGTATACTCTCATAAAATACCTGGCAATTATCATACAATATTACTTTTTAAATCCCACTAACCGAAATCTAATGATAGAGCGGAAATTAAAACGTCAACAAGGGATAACGGTGTTCCCAAATTTGACACATGGTGCCCTGAATGACTTGATGGTTTATTATTAAAAGAGGAAGTGTTAAACAAAACGACATTACATTTTTAATTCAATGCCGAGATTAAATTACATGAAATAAACTTTCAGACAGGTTAATAATATAAAACAAATAGTAAGATATTTTGGATTTGAAATATTTTTTTTTTTTACAAACTTTTTTTTTTTTTTAATTAAAAATGAGTTTACAAATTGATTGTCTATTCGTGTGTTAAGTATTCTGATTGGTTGATGGCATAATAGAGAATGTCAAAATATCGTCCGAGAGAGTCTTTATATGTATTCCATAAAAGTCTCGTAACAATGAGAGATAGAGAAAGCAATAGAGATCAGACATTTTTTATTTGTTTTATTTTTTTTGTTGGTTTATACTGTTAGCCCTGTTGGCTATTACAGCGTCACTGGGGGAGCGGGTGGGTTAGGAGACCCATCCTTAAAAAGTGGGGGCCAGATGGGTCCCCATGGGGAACGACGTCCCGAGGGCGTCTAAATATCAGACAGAGATCAGATAACATTTTGAATAACATATGGGGTATTTGTAAAAAGACTTGAATATAAAATCACATAGAGACCTTAAATATAATCGTAATGTCATGTATAAATAAATTATTTTAAATATCAAACATGATTATGTAAGTAAGCCAAAGATTTGTCACCATGTGCAATTCTTGGATCGTATTCCAATGTATACAGTGACCTTCTAGAATACTATTCTATCCTTTACACTTTATGTGACGTGCATATAAAGTACTATTAAATAATACGAATAATTTGTTTTCGACCTTACAAAGATAAGTGCGATACGACAAAAGCAAGATTTAAACATAATTTTTTTTTTTAAACGTATTCTGATTATTATTTTGACTAAATTAAATACTTCCTGGCTAGAGAAGAAGTCTTGAAATTCTGAACACACGTAACTAAATATTGTTACATCTGTGTGCTCATATCTGATATCTTAAATAACCTAACGTTAATATATCCTAAGTTTACTTAATTCTTGTTGTTTGAATATATATATAACTATATATAACCATGTTAAACTTATTTAAATATTAAATAAATATAGAATGAAAAATAAACCGATACGTTCTAAGTCAAGTTCGGATTCAAATCCCTACCCGTATCGATTTATTACCTTTTAATGTGTTATCGAAATATCTGACTTTCCTTACTTTTTTTTGTATATTCGTTATTAATTTTGTATGGGTATAAGATTCAAATTGTATGAAAATTGTAATTCCACCATCAATAAACGTTAATATATCCGAAGTTAGTTTATATCTTGTTTGCTGATTTTAGAAGAGTTATTAAGGTATCCGGCTTTCCTTACTATTTCATATTGATGTATGTATGAATGTATTGGATGAAAATAAAAAAAACTGTAATATCGCCATACTCATTGAAATGCTTGTCCTCATATCGCAATCTGTGAAGCTGTTGCTGAACAAATTGTGTATAATGTTCGTAAATATCTTTACGTGTATTGAATATGGATGAGGTTCGTATAAAATCTGAAAATGTTCTTTTTTTTATATAGTTACATATTAATAATAAGATTCTTTATTGTACACCCAAAACGGCAATAACAAAAAAAAATACACAGAAAATAAATGGAATAAATTTACCAATTAGATTGAAATACCAAACCAATTAGATTGAAAAAAAGGGATAAAGGAGTTTAATTATTTATTATCAATTAATATGTATGTCATTTACATGACGCAGATGCAGTCTAATTAATTTATAACAAGAAAAGTAAATCTCTGCTAAACAGATATTTATTAATAATGTGTAACATTTTCTGCATTAAAATGAAAGTTCACGATATGTCGTACCCGTATCGTATCGTGTCAGTTAAATGTATTTTTATAGTTTGTATCTATGATTTGTTATACATGTTGGTCAGCAGTTTAATATTCCAAATATATTATAGTTTGTTTTCTTGTGCTGAGATGATTCGATTAAAATATTCCAATGTTATAAAATAAAACTAAATATACAGCTGTCATGATTAAAGAAGAAAAATAAATAAAGGATTACATATTGCTATTATACCAAAGACCTTTATTCAAAATTAAGTTAAGATAATATTAAATACATAACAAAAAAAATCCAAATTATGTAAAATATTAATATCTTATGAGATGATATTAAAATTGCATGATTAAGTTTGATATATAGAACGTTTCTCAAATAAAAATGTTATAAAATAATCTTAAATTATTTTAATGAAAAACTCTAAAAAAATATATATTCTGTAAAACTTTTACAGCTCTTGGAAATTTTACTGTCCATGGCTCGTTTTAAAATTTTATTATAAAATAAGGTTTATATGTTAAAAGAAATAAAAAAATATTCCAGTAAGATATTTTAAAATATTTTTTCTAGATAACACTACATTATTACGTGTTTATTTTATCTACAATGTAAAAATCAAATATCATTCTTTATATCCCACCTTCTGACCCTTTTACTAAGAAAAATAAGTTATTCAAACCCTTAAAAATAACAGATCAACGGTCTTATCTCTATAAGTATGGATTTTTATAAAGATTGAGATTCAGAAGCGTTATTTAGAAAGTCTTAGTAAAGTTTGAGAAGCTTTCAACTTGAATTGGCTCTTCATTTGAAAGTCCTGATAAAAGTATTATTCCGATAAGCAATAAGTTTTGAATATAGTATTTTAATACTTGAACTGGTAATATTTTTTTGGATTAGGGACATTAAAATAAAACAAAACAAACAAAAAATAGAACTTGGTTAAAGGTCAATAACCTCTCATTAAAATGAAGTCTGTTATTTTTAAATGAATGAACTTTATGACCATTTTATCTGGAACATCGAATTTTACTGCATCTATAAATTAAATAAAGATTTCACGTTATTTAGATGATAATCAAGATGTTATAAATATAACCAGTTACCCTCATAATTCATAATAGTTATAAAATATACCAAGAATAAAAAGTAACCGAGTTTAATTATTTCATTTAAAGTTAGTTTTGGTATCATTTAAAACTATTTTTTATTCTAACTCGAGAATAATTCGATTATAAGTTTATAAGAAAAATAAAAATCAAATTATAGGCGAGTTAGATCCATGAAAATTCAAGATAATACTTTGGTATCTTTTTATTTTAACTTAAAGGAAAACAGTGTAAATTCTTTTCTAAACATTTGTATATTTATTTAAGTGACCTTAGAGATATAAAGGGCTGTTATATTTATTTTTTTTACGAATTATTAACGAACTAGTTGTCCTTTAGTTACTTTGCGTGTTGATAACAAAATGCATTCTCAACGATACTGACTGACACACCTTTTATTTGTAATTATTTTACACATAAAGGTCAATCAAATTGATATTTTGATTTATGTACTCATATACTATTATACTATTTAAATTATATTCAACTAAAAATATTTAATGAACAAACTTAAAATAGAAACTAACCTAAAAAAAAAAAATATAAGATTTCGCCAACACTAAAACTGAGAATCGTCTAAGTACTTTCACCAGTTGGGAAGAAAAAACATCAAACATCAAAGCAAAATATCGAGCCGTTCATAAAGAGAAGACAGGAACACTGACAAATGGTACTTGTTAGATGAGTTGAACTATAATAATAATAATAATTTATGTATATTTCTAAAACAGTTACAGTTCTATATTTAAAACGTTCTATAAAATACACACACAATAGGTTATCTAATGTAAGCATATAATTATAATACAACTCTATGTAAGACGTACCGTTTGACAGTTCTACAAATTGTAAAATAGGGATGGTGTTAAATGAATCGGTTACAACAATATACGATTATTAAAAGATATCGATATCATTTCTTTGGATTCTAAAATCCGTTACAGATTTTTTTTTAAAGCCATAAAAAAAGGTTGAAAATAAACATACTAATAAAAGAAATAAATAAAAGTATTAATATTAGCTATTATCTATTAAAGAATGTGCTCAAGATAACTTGACAGTTAAACATTTGCTAAACGTTGAGTATTATCAAAAGCTAAATAATGACAGAATTGAAAAACAATTTTTAGCAATAAATTATTTACATGTTAGTTAGTTTATTAAATATATTCTCAGTGTTTATATGTGTATTTCTATGTATTTGTATCGTTGTCTAAAACCCCTAACACAAGCAAAAAATCTGTCCTGATATTATTATTATTATTATAATTAGTTTATAAATCACTTCGTAATGAATAGAGAAAAACATCAATACCATTTTATAATAATTTTTCTTTATTTAATTTATACAAACGGAAAATTATTATTGAAAATGTGTGATGAACGTCTATACAAAGTTGTATCGACCTGATAAGTATGAAGTCAAAAAGTACCTCTTATATTTGTTGAACTATAAAACAAAAAAAAACAGAAAAATTAATAACATAAATAGTGGCATACATCTTCAGCTTCGAAGAAATAATACGTTTAGTAAATGCTGATTTATTTACTTTACGCACGCAATACGAGAGTATAATAGGAATCAAGCCACACACAAACAAAGATTTATCCTATTTATGAACCCGGATTCAATTATGGGTGTGGGTATTATAAAAGCCAGTAATCCGACCCAAAACGTGATTAAATTCCTAGATAATCAAATTAAATTATAATAACCTTTTTTTTTAATAATTAAAGTAATATCTTAAGTACAAATATAAACAAAATATCTTTATGGATATACTTACCTTGAATAAGAAATAAGATTCTAACACGCAATTTTTTTTATAAGTTGGAATTCAAAAATAGAACAATTAGTTTGTTGTGTTCGCTAATCCATTTAAGACTCTCGTATTAATTAATGATAGAAAATATGCAAAGCATAAAAGTCCTTCAAAGACATTTTTCATATGTTTTCTTATGGTTGATAAACCCTTAGAAAGGGCATTCACACAAATATTAGGTTACGACACGTTATTAAGCCAGAGATCTGTCAAAAACATGCTAATGATAACCAAAAAAAGATGTTTCAAAAAGTGACATGTTGTATTTCTCTTTGAACTTTCTCTCTCAGAATAAATACATGTGACAATTTTTTTATTTTAACGAATATATCTTTCTAATCCGTGCTTAATCAAATCACAATAACAATTTGTCTTTTCAAATTGTTTTAGAACAATGCTAAAAATACCTTGGAAAAATTATATGTTATGTTTATACTTTGAATTATTATTGTATAACATAGATGGAATACTAATGGATTTTATTGTATGGTTTTTATTAATATACATAGAATATATAATTGTCATGATAATTGCGAAGCTTAAATAAAAAATATCTAACGTTATGTATATATATGTATGTATATGTTATATACATATTATAATTATATCGGAATCTTTTCTGACTGACTCATTTGGAATTCTTATATATTATCTCGAAGCATGGCTGACACGCTGCGTGAACATCACTAATTCGAATGAGTTCCAAAACTATTTGGGTAAACCCCTAATATACTTGTTATAACGGGTATTTTTGGTTTACAATACACTTATTCCAATATACTGTTGCAAGTTGACGAGACAACAACTTAAGTGCTGTAGTGCTTGAACTCGAAATTAATTAACGTTATTAAATAATAACAGGCGCATTCCTGAAACAAATTATAAAACCATTAACAACCACTCCGCCATTTTCCTTATAGAAAATTGAGTTATATTTTGATAAAATTTACGAGACATGGAATATACTCCTTGGAAATAACACTTAAATTTATGGTATCATAATTTTAAGCTGCATTTATAAGCATATTAACGTCTTTTATGTTATTTTTGTAAGTTGTTTACTTATTTAATACATAAAAAAAGTATTTAGAATGAATATCAAATAAAAGGAACATATTTTAAGAGTCCACTTTGTTCACAGGAAACCGTCGGAAGTCCGAAATGACGACCGACAGCGCGCTCAACTCACAACGGTAAGTTCTTCGTTCTGAAACATAAAATTTAAATTGTTTTCATAATATGAAATAAGATATATAGGATGAATTTTAGAGATGGGACAATAAAAGTATTTATTTTGACTATTGTAGGTACCATATAACGTTCCTAAGAGACTTATATCATCATATTTTTAGAAAACAATACAGTGAGCAAGATAATTGTCAGACTAAAAATAAACATTTTAAATGACAAATAATTCTATCGCTTTTTATTAATAATCAATTTAGGACCTACTGTAGTCAAGGTACAGATGAGCTAAATGTTTTTGGAATTTATAAACCCGATCTTAATCACATAAAACACAGACTTAAGGAAAAATTTCATCTGGCTAAACTAACCCTAAGAAAGTTAAGGGTTAAACTCGTTAAAGTCCTGAGAACTTCACCAGATATTACATACGAGATATCCCCTTCTTTACAGACATTAAACTTAAGAAGCTCACGCTACGACAGATGGACTACGCTGACGTCAAAGGATAAAATCACAAAAGTTTTTACATTAAAGAAAAGTTTAAGTAGGTCAAAGCGACTGTACTTGGCAGTACAATTCGCTTTGTTGAATATTGTTTGGGTTTTACTACGTTCGCGAATCTCGCCGTAATATACCCGTTTACTGAGTTCGGGAACATTACTTCTATAGAAATCTGTGGGTGTTTGGATTCTGCGTTCAGTAATTGCTGTTATGTTTATTATATACCGTGTTGGCGAATATTCTGGTAAAATTTATATCAGCATTAAGCACACCAGGTGTCTGAACGTAGTGGGTACTCACCTTTATTGTTTTAAAATGTTTATATACTACATTTAACTCAAAATATTAAAATACTCATAATATATCCTTAAAATCTTGTAAAGTATTTTACACGAATAGCATTTGCTTGATGATCTAAAATAAAAATAAATATAATTCGAATCCAAAATAACCTTATCATATTTATTTTTTTAAACGTAGTAAGTTATATATAGCATGTAATATAAATTAAAAAAAATAAACAGAAACAAAGAAAAATAAGAACTACAAAAATCAGATGTTATAAGTTAAAACAAAAATAAATAAGAGATAAGAAAAGTGTCATACGTTATAGTATTTTCTCTTTTCTGTGTTTATGTATCTTGTATGTTCAATGTTTATGTATATGTATATCACATGTGACGTGTAGATTGAGTTGGATTGTCTCTTATTATTGTGCTCTTCTCGAGATCTCCATGATAAAAGGATGTGATAATGATACTTAAAAAACAGATCACAGAAAAAAAATCGAAAGAGTGTCATATTATTGTTGGTTAAAAATCGAATATACCAGTTACTATAATTATATTTTGTTTATTAACACTTGATAATACACCTCTAGTATACATATTTTCACTATCCGTACTTATCAGTTCTGGTCTGAAGAGGACACTCCAAAGGCGATGTGTTTGGTGCGACGCGGCTCGTTTAATATTATTAATATATGAATTATGATAAATAACATTATCCATTCATATAGGATATAATGTTAAAATATCTTCAATCATTACATACTATGAAAAATCTTTAGGTTATTTTATATAAATAGAAAATACTCAGTGAAGGAAAATCTATACCGAGTACGTCTTATATTTTATAAAACCATTTTTTTCCGATTATAAGTGCTCTTTTTGTATAATGGCATAATATTAATTAACTTAATGTGGTGAATTTTATTTATAGAATAATAATAATAATAATTATAATAATAATAATTGATTCTTGAATGGACTATAAAATATTGAAAACCTTATTTCTAAATAAACTCTACTATAATATCTAAAATAAATTAAAAGATTTGAATAATGATTATGTTGATGCATTTTTCATGCTTTATTAATTTAAAATTTAAATAAGCCTGTCAGGTATAGATATATTATTAAACCATTTCAAACATGAATAAACAATATTTATTGAAAACCTGTCCGGTAATTTTGGGGTGAAACACAAAATATATAATTATAACTAAACTAACGCATTAGTTAAGTTTAAATATTTAATATTAAAAGCAGAACTTTTAGAGCCAGTGAAATAGCAACATGAATTAAAATTAATTCATAAACATAAACACACATGCAGTATTATTAAGGTTAATACATATATACATGTGTATAAAGCATAAACTTAGAAGCCGGATGAAAGAAATAAATCAAAAGGTCAACTTTTGTGAATGAGTGTGTTAAATCAAACATAATATGATAAGTTGTGGTAGAAAATAAACAGAAATACATTCATTAACTGTCAGTGACATTTGATCTTATTATATAGATAGATATATAAACAATTCATAAAAGAATATAACGCTGTTATCGGGAGGAAATAGAAGAAATGTTATGAACTTGCCCTATTTTCCGACTAAAGCTTTGCCAAATTGTGCAGTTTTATGACAATATTTATAGATATTTTTATATAAATATAGAATGTAAAAAACCGATACGGGCAGGGATTCGAACCCGCGACTACTGGGAAACCGTCCCGTCGCTCTACCAACTGAGCCACCGTATCAGAGCCACGTATCCACCAACTGAGCCACTGGCTCAGTTGGTAGAGCGACGGGACGGTTTCCCAGTAGTCGCGGGTTCGAATCCCTGCCCGTATCGGTTTTTTACATTCTATATTTATATAAATTTAAATAAGCTTAACATGGCTATACATGTTTAAAAATATTTTCAAAAATATTTATAGATTTTTATGACTCTTTGATTATGTTGTAAATAATGTTTAGTTCCTAAGATTGTATATATAGTATTTTTAGTGACACTAGGATTTATCTCTAGCATAAGTATTTTAGACTTTTTTTTAAAGGGGAGGGGACGCAAAAGATCTCATCTACTAGATGGTAAATAGTGACGTCATCCATGGACATTATAGTTGTATATGTCCTAATGTTGTTGAGGAATCAGGAGGAATGAATGAGATTGGGACATGCACATCCGGTTCTCCAACTTCCAATTGTAGTTTTAACAGCGACTTCATGACATTTTTAGGAGACAGCGGCACTACTCTTCAAGTTAGACTGTACTATTAGTCTTTACAAATTTTAGGGTTTGGTAGTTCAAACAGTAAATGTAATAGCTTATTTTTTTTTCCTTTACAGTGTATTCAAGAAGGCTTCTCCAAATAACAAGTTGACCCTATACTTGACATCCCGGGATCTGGTGGTGGAAAACGGCAGCATCGACAAAATACAAGGAGTGCTTCACGTAGACACTGACAACTTAGAAAATAAGAAGCTTTTTGGCCAAGTGACATTAACCTTCAGGTATGTGAGTACTTTGAGAACAGCTGCCTCATCAAATATGGATGTTCTTATAAGAGATAATGCGAACTTTTTAAAACAACACTTTGAATTTTGACCAAAATATTTTTTAAAAAGTAAATATAAGCCAAAGCATAATTTTGTAAAATATGTATATCATCGTAAAGTGATTTTAAATTTACTTTTTAAAATATAAAATTTACAAAAGTAATTCACATTAAAGCTTTCGGAGTTGCAGATTAAGTCTAAATAAAGCCTCGCAAAATCTAATTTCACGCGTCATTTTTTAATCTAACGACACGAACTTATGAATCATTATGTGGGAAAATAAAGCAAATGAAACATTAACTGTTATCAAAAAGCAAATATCTTAATTAAGAATATGTGACAATGTTATACATAAAATAAAGCATTTCAGCCACCCAGGAGCAAATTTAAATTAAAACAACTTTTTTTCTCGTTGCTACAGAGTCATATATAAATTTTAATCTAAACCGTATCAAGAATAATAATTCTAAAAATGTAGCAACATAAAGTTGTACGATAAATCGTGTCGTATACGTAAAGAGTAATGAATAGCGATTCAATCACATAGAGCAAATATAAATGATTATTGTTTCCATTGTGTACAAAAACTTTCTGATTGGTTCAATTGTTCCTCAACACTCCACAAACAGTTTTTGTTTGCTGAACTGGCTGAGCTCTACTTTTTTGGATTATTTTGGACGGCGCCACAAAATTCTCAAGTTATTTATTATAAATAAAGTTCTTACAAATAAAAAATATTTTATGGAATTCCAAACGATAATACCAAATAGCCATTCTTACTTTCAAACAAAAACTGAAGCCAGATTATATATTACTGTCATAAGTTATACATTTATGTATCTCTTTCATAGTTATTATAGATAGAGTAGGGCAGCTATAGACAGGCCTGTCAGTTGCAAATAATAAAAGAGGGAATATGAGAAACCTATATTTATCTTTGTCTAATCACTTTGTCAATCAACAAATCCAATCATAAAAATATATGCTAGCTATATTAGAAAACAAATGTGATACTTTTGTAATTACCAGGCGTAAGGTTGAAAACAAAACACAATGCATATTATACTCGAATAAACCACTGTTCTCTTTTGTGTACATTTTGTTATATTTGAACATCAGGAATTTCGAGTATAGCAAATATCTACCGAATAATACATTTTTGTTTAATCAGTTTCTGAAAATTGAAATGAAAGCACATGAAAAATTTCTCCGTAAATGTGGGCATAATTAAAGAAAGTTTTAAAATAAAAGTTGGAATTTTAAATTAAGATTGACAGGTATTGAAATTTCTGTTTTATTATTTATAACTGTTTGTTAAAAAACGAAACAGTATATATATTATGAATTATAGTTTCAACTAGCTATTATTAGGGTTAATAAAAAATAACTAGAACATAAAATAAAAATAAAAGGTAATTCATATCGAATGCATGAGGTATTTGTATTCATATATGGCGGCGAAAGCGCTTTTTGTAAACACGTAAAATATATTTGATTCTTTCGTAAATTTATAAAAAAAATATGTAGTTCGAATACATATTTTAATTCCATTAATACATTTCATATATTTTAATATAATTTTTTTACGTATAATGATTTTTTTTTCATTTTTATTGTGGAAAATGTTTGTTTAAAATGAACATCGAATTTTTGGTATTTACAATTTTAAAAAAGGAATAGTCCGTTTTTCAATATAAAAGTTATTTCAGCGAAAAGTAATAAAAAATGTATTAATCAAAATATAAGGAAATATGCTTTTGAAACACAAATTAAAAAGATATTGCGTAGAAATCTTCAACAATTCCGAAATACAAATAGCTACACTAGTTCTGAAAAGAATTTAAAAAATGGTTTATCAGCACAGTGCAGATTTATAATTGCCTGTCGATCAAGACGTCGTCCGATCAAAAAAGCTACTGGCTATTTTGTTACTCAAAGAAATCTTAAGAAATCAAAATAAAAATTTTGAAACAAATCTAAATAATATAATAATAAATATATAATATAATATATAGCTATTAGACAATAATATTGTGAAAAGGATATTTATTTTGCAACTAGTGAATGACTCGGGTTCTCTAACGTATATGGAACTTATCGTTACCCCTTTTCTCGTTTTTATTCAGGCCATTTGTTTTTTTATTGCTTCTAACCCGTGTAATAAAAACGCTTGCCCCTAGTACCCTTATCAGCTTGAGGGTAACACAACAATATACTAGATACTACTATATTTTTTTGTTCCTGGGTTTATATTCTCTATAAAAGAAATACCATCATGTTTGAAAATAGCTATAAACACGTAGAGCCATGTTAAGCTTACTATTTTTTTATTGTGGCTCTACTAATTGAACTCGATATCGGTAGAGCGACGGGACGGTTTTCCAGAGGTCGCAGGTTCGAATCCCTCCGTATCGGTTTATTTTTCATTTAATATTTATTTTAAAAAATTTACATGGTATATTTCTGTAAAGTTTTAGCCATTATGGTAAGGTTGAAAGTCGTGTGTACATAAAATGTAATTATGTGTCAGTTTATCCGAAGTATAATTGCAATTTTCACTCTCCCGTACTAAAAAAATAAAAATGTTAAGTGATGATACTCGTATACGAAAACAATAAAAGTATGCTAAATATTTTAATCAAATAACATTTTAATAATTGAACATCAACAATCTTTTACTAAGGGTTCATGTACAATACAATTCTACTGCTGAGTTACCTCTATAAAACGTCAACGATACATTTTATAAGGACGTGCTTAATATTAATTTTGGTGATAAACTTTGAAAGGGTTTAATTGAGCTTATCCATACTAATAATACCAAGAAGTAGAGTAGTGATGTCCATAAAAACGTGGGAATTAGTATACATGTATCTTATAATTAGTTATAATTTTTCGGTAGAAAATGGTATGGAAACCCCGGGAAACTGATGTTTCCGCGCTTAAAACTCAGCAAAAGCTCGTTAGCTATATTTTTTATTTCTATATTCTTTTTCTTATTACAACTCTTATTTTTTTTTCTGAACTGGACCTAACTTTGACTAGTATTTCCATATAAGCCTGTGTTTATAAAACCTATAATAAAGTAGTTTTTGTTTAAAGCTATGTCCAAAGTAGAAGAAATCTTTCAAGCATATCATATTACCCTCGATTTCACAAAAAAAATATTGACAGTAGAAGACCGTAGCAATTTGACAGACCGTGGCAAAAAATAGTTATTGATTTTATAATTCCAAGTTTTATTTATCGAAGATCAAATTTTGTATTATTTCAAGGCAGTTATAGTGAATGATGAATAATTGGTGGGTGTCGTGAGTATAATCAATTATGATAACGAATAGAGCTTTCTAGAACTAAGTTAAATTAATGGAGTATATTACTTAAGGCCGTGAAATTAATTGAAGGAACATTAACATTTTTTTTTATAAGGCCCTGAGTCTCATCGCTGTATTAAAGTTTATTTCCCAAAGAAAAAAAGTTGCTTAATTCATAGTTACAGTATGTAACTAAATATCATAATATATTTCATAAAAATATTGCAACATTTTGAAAAACAAAAGCCGTAGTACGTAAACAATGCTATTGGATAAATAGTTCCTAAGTATTTCTGAAAACTAGTTACGTCTATAAATAAGCATATTAACCCAGACCAATCATCTTTATTTAGATTATACTACACAGTCTAGATGTGCACTGAAATATTAACTCCGAAAAGTTATAATTACGTCCAACGTAGAGCCACTAAAAATTTTACTACAAATTGAAATTTATATGCCCAAGTGCATTATACTGTGTATTCTAGAACATAAAATTACCAGCATTGCTGAGTGTGTTATATAAACATAGTTTTATGTACCTTTTGTTTTATGATAATAGCTTCTAAAATTAAGAGATCATTGAAATTCCAAACTGCGGAGTCCGTTTTGTATTTGTTTATAACTGTTTGAGTACTACTAAATTACATTGTTTTGACTAAAAACCCAAGTTTTTATTTGTACGTGTTTGACATTATTAAGATTATTTTAATTTAAAATACATAATGAAAAAACCATCAACACAGGCTTGACTCGAACCTGCGGTCTCTGGGATTTGCCATTAAGTGAGTCACTGCCACTAAGTTAGTCAGTTGAATCTAAAATTCTATACATAACCCCACAGATCTAAAATTCAAGTCCTGGAAGTGATAATAAATTTTTCATTCCATATGTATTTAAAATGGTTATTTAGCATATTTAGTCTATAAAGCCTTTGATCATAAAATGTAAAACTGTTTTTAAGAGTAATGGCCAATATTAGTATACCTTGATTTATTTCTCAGGTATGGCCGAGAAGATGAAGAGGTTATGGGCCTCAAGTTCTGCAACGAGGCCATAATGAGTCTTGCACAGATATGGCCAGTTCATTGTAATCTGGATAAGGAACCGAACACCCCCCTCCAGGTAACTAAGATGACTGTATTCTATAGTAAACAAGCTTTCAATGTTGTTACAACATCGTGTCTGCATAGATATTAATAAAGTTATTTGCCACGCTAGTAAAATGAACTGACCGACTTTTGTTTGTATTTTGAAACAACATGCATCTATCAAGGCTACTAATAATAGATTTTTGTGTTCGATTAATAACTCATCATTCTTGTTTTTGTATTGTTTAAAATTTTTGTTATTTTAGTAACCCCTTTAAAACCATCCCATTTGTCAAATTGATAATAGTCGTTTTCTTTGCTTTTAATATATTTTATTTATATTTTAAATATGACACTGATGATATAAGTCATGCTATAGAATCTACAAACATATAAAATTAATTTAAATATAATGAAATAAAAATAATTTTATTGAATTTTTTTTTACCAGGACGCTCTTCTCAAAAGGCTAGGATCAAACGCATTTCCGTTCCATTTGGAGTTGACTCCCTTGGCACCGCCCAGCGTTCAGTTGGTCCCGGCTAAGCAGTACCATGGCGCTCCCATTGGAACTTCGTACGATGTTCGAGCTTTTATTGGTAAGATTTCAATTAAATACGACAGTATAATGTTTGTTATTTTGTTGTATATTTATTTTATATGTAATTATATAGAAATTTATTGTTATAGGCCTATTATGAATAAATAAATAGAGTTATAATTTTTTTGATTGTTTGGTGTATAATAATGTATGTGGTGTCGTAATAAAGTCTATTTAATTTAATAAAGTGCAGGAATATTAGTGATCCATAATAGAGTTCAAATTGAAATTCGATTTATGGGCACTATGCATGTGGAAACCTCATTAATATTATATTTGCAAATGAGAGTTTGTTTGTGAAATTAAGGCCTTCATAATTTTAATAATCAACTGAACTTGTTGATAGGCCAGCGAATAAAAGCGCTCCAAAAAGCACAGCAGAATTATATAACAGAAAAATAAGTTTTATAAAATTACTTATATAAATAAATACATGTATATATAAAAATACTATATATAGCCTGAGTATATTATGTATGTATGAGCTTTTGTGTATTAAAACTCGACATTAGTATAACTTTTAAAATGTGTCGAATTTCTTAATTAGATTCACTCATTTTAACAGAAAGAAAAACAAACGAAAAATGACGGGAATATTTTACTTCATTGTTCCTTTTTTTAAAATGAAACCGTTACAATGTCATTAAAACCAGCCAGATAGAAAAAGTAGTCAAATATCTTTTTAATACAAGTCCATAAATACTATATGCGAAAAGACTTTTTCCACGACCTATTATATTCTTAAACATACTTTTCTACAAACAAAACTCTGTCATATATGATACTCCGAATGACATACAAACAAGGAATCTATTTATAGGCTGAAGAAAAGTTTAATATCGTTAATAACTAAGAGGAACAAGAGCTATGCGTGTCAAAGTTTCACCTACATTTCAATAGTAGTAAAAGCTCTGCGAGATACAATACGTGCACTAGAAACGTCGCACATATTATTAACCAATATGGCGTCAAGTGACAGTAAGTTCAATAAAAATTGATGTCTAGTCTAAAATTGCTTACGAAATATGCTTAAACGTAATGTTATAGGTAATGGTTTTTTTTTTATCTATGTATCATTGTGTTTCTATAGTTCATAAAGAAATTTGTAATTTTATAGTACATAATACAGATGGAAATAAATTTTATGTTTTAATTACTATAATAATTACTAATTGTTGACAGCTGAACGCGCAGATGAGAAAGTGTCCCGACGCAATACAGTGCGCATGGGCATCCGAGTATTGCAGGGTCCGGGGAAGATGTCTGCGCCCCCCACTCTGCCGCCTCACTCCCCCCACCACACACTCAGCAACCTGGCCCATCATAATGTATTGAGGTAATCAAGTTTATTCTGAATAATTATAGGTCTATGGCAAGTTTCCATTAGAGTTTATTCATAATGTAGTCTAAAATATCGATGTTTAAAGCAAAGTCCTCTTACTCTTTTCACACAGACTTTATTTTATAAATTAAGAACCTAATATATTTTTTGTGATAGCGAAGTATATTTATATATATTTATATAAACAAATAAAATTATAAATCAGACGTCCTTGAAAATGATAGATTATTTAGTTATTGTTGAAGAGCCGCCTTTTGAGATTAATTAGTGATAAGCTTCGAACATATTTGTTTATTCTTATCTACGTAGACAATTAGTTTAGATTGGAGTTTGATTATTTAAACTATTATCTGTGCCGAAATTTAAAGCTGAAGCCAATTTTGACATACTACATAAAAGTCCAAATTATAAGTTTCTTCTATAAAAATATGATATTTATTTTATCAGGTCCAATTAGTACGTAGTGGTAATTCTAAACTGATGTTCCAAGCCATAAGCTTCTTCTTCGACATCTCAGTAAATTATAATTTCTGGCATAATTTACATAGTTAAATTTTAATATATTTAAGCTCTTACTTTAGTTCATCAAACAATAGTGTACGTCTTTGTTAAAAACTTTGAATAAGTTTATGTAGGTAAATATTGTGTACAAGATTTGCATATTTGACGCTTAAAGCTCAAATTACCATACGTATTAAAATGAAATACTTTTCTAATAACTTTCAGTAATCTCCATTTCTTTAATTTGCTTAAAAATTTTATCGATATTTTATTCTCATACTCGGTGATTTCACCGAGTTTTTGTGGATGATCTTATCTTATTATATTTTATCGTAAGTATTTTAAAAATCACTTATGATTTTATCGTTTTATCATTATCATTTTATTAATCGTTTAATTATAATGTTTTGCTCAATAACTCGACAAAGATTTTTTTTACAACTTTAGATTAGATAAGTTAATAAAGTACTTGTAGTAATTGTAATTAAGTGTTATCTGATTTTATTTCAGATTGATATAATTTTATAATTAGACTGCTATTATTACAATACTATTTATTTATAATATAACTTATTAAGCATAATAGCAAATGATAAAAACAACCAAATCAATTACGAGATCAGCATTGAAATATTGTGTTTAATTTCATCAACTTTTAATATCTTATCACTAGTGATTATTAATCTTTGATCTAGACAATAAATGCAAGTTTTTAATCAAATTATAAGTATCTTTAATATTTATGCTCGCTCAGTAATGCTTTATTAAACATCATAGGAATGTTTAAATCTCTGAATAACATCGTTTTAAAAAGATATGTTGAATACAATGATTGTGACAATAATTAATTGACAATTATTTTTAAGGAATGTTCCATTTCCATATCATAATAAAGTTTTGTGACGTATTTATAAAGAATTTCATTAAATATATTATTTTAAATAGATAAATAATAAATATTATTAATGCTACATACTATTCTTATGAACTACTTCTTTTTCTTCTTTCTATTTATTTTTTATACCATAATAAAATTATTAATATATTACATTGTGCTGTATATAAATGTTGTGTATAGTTTGAAAATAAAATAAATATGAATAAAATAAAATGTTTTTGAAAATCCGAGAAAGGGTGTTACTGATATTCCATTTAAAATATCGTTATTGCCTGAAAGACATGTTTATGGCTTCATAAATAAAAGTAATTCTACATTTAAATATTTATAAGTTTCTCAAAACCACTATAAATTTCCAATAAATATATCAACCGTGATTTTAGGCTTATGACTAAATTTAATACGAAATTAATATTTTATACTTCACGTATTAATAAAATCAAATTCTTATTATTAATTAATTACTAAAGTACCTACGTACTCCTGAAAGTTTTTGCCCATCTTTAATGTGGGGGTCAAGAGAAGAGTGAATAGGCTGCTAGGTTAATGCGCGTTACCACCTAAGACTACATTTCACTTACCATCAGGTGGAATGTAGTCAAACCTAGCTTTGTATAAAAAAAAAAAATGAAAATAAATGGAAATCACGATTTAAGTTACCGTTTCATTGGCAACTATTCTTCTTACTATTCCATTTTATCCATTTACATAAAATGTAATAACAGTATCGTAAGACCCTAAAACATTGATAAAAGCAGTTCCATCAGGTATATGATATTGTTTCTCTTCTATTGCCCCGCGTTCATCTAACCGTACTTAATTCACATTATCCTACTCTGAAGAACCCGATTGGATGTGGTACAAGTTATAAGATTGATGATATTTGAAGCTGCCCACAGAATTGTTGACAATGTTAAAATTTCGGGACGGATTCTCAAAGGTTAGACTTCTCCTTTTGCTAGTATTGATGATTTTTACAAAATAACATTATTGTAAAAAATTGTATTATGTATAAAAAGAGATGTAACTTATTAGGACATTTAAAATTATCAGATTATTACTCGGTTATTTTAACCCGGATATTTTAATTTCTTTTCCATATCTGGAGATCGCTGTTCTCTTACCAAATCGTAATCGTAGTAGGTGGGGGAAAAAGCTGGATCACATTTTATATGAATAGTCAAGACAATTATATCTCTCCACCAATCTTAATCTATTAAATGATAATTCTGGAGATCAAAGATTATTAATATTCTAATCTATTAATACAAAATCATACACTTTCCGCCCTTAAACTAGTTTTATTGTCACTGATGTGAAATAAGATTATATCCAAAAGAATGTTTTAAAAATATTTTTATTATTTATGATTTATACACAATTTCCATAATATTCTAACTTGTGCCACATATATTTGAAGTATATATTTGGGTCAATTCTTTAACCGTAGATACTTGGGTCTCGACGAAATAATGCCTTCTCGAGAATTTGATGGACTTTATTGAAAAAAATCCATTTGTAAGCAATATTTGCATTATTCAGAGGTTGCGGAAAATTTTTGTGATATGTAAGAGTAATCAGTACCTAAAGGAAATAAAGGCTTTATTTGACTGATATTAATTTTTTATTATTTTTCATCTAACCATTCTTTATAATTTTATTTATCTTGAATAGAAATAATCAACTAGATAACACTTATAAAAACATCAAATTTACACAAAACACAAAAATCAGTAAAGTTACCACTAAAAATAGAAGACATATAAAAATATCAATTAATTTTAAATTGTGCATACATTTAACATGGAAAAGGTTAAAACTACAATTAAAATATATAAATCACTATTTTTATTATAATATGTATAACAAAAACTATATTTTATATTTTATTTTAAAGGACAATTTTGTTAAATATACTATGTAAATTTATTCCTATAACTGTAATTTCGACAAGTACGTATAAGTATAAAAAGCTACTATAAACCAAATCCGATTTACAAATGGGTATATAAAATAACGAGTCATTTCTAGAACACAGTCTTCATTATATCTATGTTTTATTTATTATTATTGTCAGTACGAAATTAAATGTTAATTGATATAAAATTGAAAGTTCTTGAAATGATATGTCTCAATATAACCCGACGTTCGGAATTCGTTGTAGAAATTTCAGTCACAAAAAAACTGACATTTTTTGGTTATTTATTTATTTTATTTATGAATATTTATTTCAATGTAAACTCGTGAAAATTTATATATTTATATATATTCTGATCATACTTTCCAATTTTATATAACATATTACGATTGGTTATAAACATAAAATGTTATGTCAATTTAATAAGCGGATGTAGTGACGCAGGATGTTTTAACGAGACATCTGGATCATGGGTTCCCAAACTTTATACCTAAAACCGTTTTCAAGTAAAAATATAATAAATAAAATAAAATAAACACCAAATCCCAAAATACTTAGTAACAAACTCCTCTATTCCTATATATTTGTTTAGAAACTCAATATAACATCTGCAGTCTGGTGTATTGTTTGGTTTGTGTGTACTGTCGCGAGACTTATTGGCAATTCGAGAGATACTCGGACTATTCTATTTCACTCCACTTCTATTAACTTCTGGAACCAGTGGTTTAGGATCGCTGGAATTAACACCTCAACTTTATTTCTGTTTATAAGATCATTGCAGGTACGTTTTATTTTCGAAGATTGATATAAAATTTAAGTTATGTGTTGTCGAATTTCGTGAACCTTACTGAAGGTCTTACCTGTTAGCATTAAGAATAGAATAGAATAAAATTGCCTGCATATCTTATTGACGTAAGACGCTCTGCTATTCCTTAGGACGAGACATTTAAGAAAAATAAAACACCATTTGCGATTTAGATTCGTTCAGCCAATCACAACTCTAGACAGTGGTGTCATTATGGCATATCGTTTTTCAATCATTATTGTCTCAAAGCAGCCGTCAGACCCTTGATTAGTTTGGCCAGTAATAGACTCGGTTTAATTCAATTATAGTTTGCCATTCTTTTGCGTTTTTTAATCCCCGACTCAAATGGAGGGTTTTCTAAGATTGACCTGTCAATCTGTCGATCTGTGTATCTGTGTGTGGTATTCTAGTAGCCAAACGCGTGGACAGATTTGATTACAGTTTTTTCAATCGAAGCCTTTTTTGTCTAGATAGTTCTTAGCTATGTTTGGTCGAAATAGAACTGTCATCTCCATGATATTGAGGTTTTATTGGTGCGGGGAAAGGTTCTTATGCAATATTGATAGATTTTTTGGGTCCGTAAAAAATAAATTTAAAATTAAATACCCGATACAAAAAGACATTTAAAAAGAGATTCTTCCTTTATTATTAAGCGGTATTAGAGGTCTTTTTGTATTGGGATTTTTTTTTATATTATATTTTATTTTTTTTGTCTGTTTAGAGATACAATTGGAATAAAATATATTGCATCATTTTATAAAGTTAGATTAACTAATAAGTTATAATAGTTATGAAACAGTATTTATATCATTTCTTCTGATTTTAAAACAAGTAAGCAGTTTTTATAGCGTAATGGACCAACGATTTTATGTTACCAGTTAAATTAACTAAAAATATACTCAAAAAATATTTAGTTTATCAAATAATAAACATTGTATATACAGATTCAATGTGGTTGGATATATTAAATAGACAATTATTGTTAAAACAATCTTATTTCACAGCCTATTTTGTTATATAAATAAAGTTTGAACAGCCGAGATAAAATAAGAATTCTGTGAAGCTTCCCAGTCGAAAAATAGAATCATAAAACTTTGGCACTAGTAATAGAGGAATAAAACACATTTTGTAAAAAGCAGATCTTACAAAAAAAACTAATATAGATATAAAGGATGAGATTCATCTATTAACAGCCTCGTTGGTCGAGTGGTTAGCGCACACGCCTAACAAAGATTGACGCAATGGGCTCGGGTTCGATTCCCGACAGGGAAAGGCATCTACGTGATGAGCATACATGTCTGTATTTCTGGGTTTGGTCGTTTATTAAATATATTCTCAGTATGCATAATGTTTATTTCTATGTGTTTGTATCGTTGTCTATCTAATAAAACAAATAAAAATAATTTGCTTCCTAAGGGCTTAGATCAATGTGTGTAATTTGTCCTGTGATATTATTATTATCATGTCATGACATGTTATTGTTCCAACTTGTGATATTATTTTAATAAGATTTGTAAATTTCTCCCACAATTAATATAAAGTTTGAATCGTAATGAAAATCCCTATGTCTACAAAAATGTTACAATTTTTATACAATCTCAGCAAATATTACAACGTAATGAAAGAAAATTCGACAAATAAACAAGTTTTTTTATTGCAGGCTAAAAAATAAAGCCAAATTGGAATCAAATGAGAACTGCCGAACCCAGCGGGACAAAATAGGTAAGTTATTTTTCCTTATTTTACTTTACGCCCGGATTACGTCATTTGTTTTGAAAAATAACAATTAACATAATTGCGTTGGATGAATAATGAAAATGTTTTTTGTAATTAAACTTTCTTGCACCATGATGACTATTAAATTTATATTTACCCGCGAGTCTGCCTTGCTTCGAGTTCATGTATGCAATGCAGGAATAGAAACCCCGAAATATGGCCCGGTAAATATATATTTAAGAAGCTGTTGCCTGCGACTCCGTCCACGTGTTTATGGACAAACAATGTTTTTATCATTCTATTTTTTTTTAAATTCCCGCATATTTTTTATTTTTTTATTTAAACTATTCCATGTTACTTTTAATATCTCCAAAAGTAAAGGTACAAAGTTTCATAATGATCGGTTGAGTAGTTTTCGCGTGGAAGCATAACAAAAAAATTACATTCGCATGTATAATATTAGTAGAATAATAAAAACTTACTGCTAAAGCAAGAGGTCGTTGGTTCGATTTTTATACGTTTTTCAGTGTTTGGGTATATTGAGTGTCCGTTACTAATGATATATATGTTTGTGAAACGACTAAACACATACTGGTAGTAATTTATAGAATATGTTGTTAATTCTTGATGGAACTGCATTTTTAATTACGATTAAGAACACAATTTTTACTTGTAAAATATAGTGGAACTTTGTACAAGTAAAAATTGTGTTCTTAATCGTAACATACTGGTAGATTTTTCTCCCGTTTTTTTTTTTTGAAAAGAGTTAAAGACCTAATTCTCAAATATCTATCTTTAGAATGGTGCCCTTCATCATATTTTTCTCTCTCTTTCGTATTTTACATTGCAATAATAAGTTTTAATATATGCTATCAACCAAAACAACATTATTAGGATACTAACATAACCCGGGTGTATTAAATAACTATTAAGGGTTGGCACCCCGCTGAGATAATCTATTTCCACATCTCAAGGGCACAAAGATAACAATAGGAATAATTGATTGTCACAAACAAACAACTACCAGTACCGTTACATCGTTAATAGAATAATTTCAAACATTATATAAATTGAATGACTAATTGATATTATTCAACATAAATTAATACTGTTATTTAAATAACTACATTGTTAAATAATAATCAAACAAATAAATAGGTAGTAATTATACATAAAATGATGGAGTGAAATGTTTCCGTAAATTAATTCCACGGACAGCGATAATGTAATTACAAAATATATTGTACTCGTATTTATGTTATTGATGTCAAAATTAACAAATTAATTAAAAATCTTTAATATTATTATGGATTTTATTATGTTATGGATATTACTGAATCATAATCTTATATAATTTAACTTAAGTTATTTAATAAATAATAATAATTATTAAGAATAATATTTATTACAATAAATAATAAACAATTATTAGTTTCACGTGTATGTTTTCTAATACACGTGAAAATAATAAAAGCGGTTTAAAAAACACTACTGGGTTTCAGTTTTATTATGAAATAATCTTGACATATTTTTCACAGAAACCGTGGAACCAACTCCAGCTCGAGCAACCGTTGAAAAACCATTTTTACTTTCGGATGGAAGGTGAGGATTTTAAATTTATTTTATATTGGTGCTTAAAATAACATTAGTTTAGATTTTTATTTTTGATTATATAAAAATATTACGTTCATAGCAAAACTTTATAGAGTAGAGTATAGTAGGTAGAGTTGCGTAGTATGTCAGTTTGTTTATTTAATCGCTTCAACTGAGTTCAAGAGGTCATTGTTGGAATTTCTAACTTGGAACTATCCATACTTAGTTCATCTTAATTCTATATATTTGAAAAGATGTATTTGAGAAGACCTCTCAAATTTACCTGACCCCTGACAAACAAAAATAAAATACTTCATGTAATAAGATTACAGCGATATTAAAGCTGAGAAATTGACTTCGTTAATCAAATCTAAACATTTGATCGTTATTTTTTTTAAGGTGTTATAAATAAATATTTTACTGGTTAATAATATTGCAGTAAAATCGTATTATTTAGCCATGTTTATAACTTTTCACCATGAGAATAAACAATTTCATATGCCCTGGAGACTTTTTAAATTGTTTTTCAAAAATGACTTTTGCGGGAAAGCAAAAGGATTTAAAAGTAAATTGACTGAGAAAGGCTTTGTTCCATTTTCCCTTATCTAAATCACTGAGGTTACTGTTTAAATAAATTTGTTCTTTCAACAGAAAACGTATCTAATTTTGTGTAACTTGAATTCGTTGGGTAATATCCAGTGGCTGGTTTTTTTATTAAATATATAAATTTAATTAACATATAATTTGTTTCTATACGATGTCTATAAGATTGGTTTGATTTTAATTAAACTTGTCCATTTTACGTTTTACTATATGTATCCTCGTAAGCTTTCTATAAATATTAGTTTCACAAATTCAAAAAGAAATAAGTCTTCAATAAGTGATTTGTATTTAAATAGCTTCTTTAAATAAGATAATAATAACCGTGTAACTTGTATAAATACAGAGAAGGATTTATTTTAGAATACTGGTAACAGAACAATTTCTGGGAAATATGTAGTAAGACCCAAGTAAGGCCTAAGACCCAAGAAGACTATTTTACTATTACTCCCTTTGAGGTTACTAAAATTCGTTGATCTTCTTGCGTTTTATCCAAAACGCTTTTGACAGGTCTTCCGTAAAAATTAATAAAAATTTATCGAGGAAACTACTACCCCTTTACTTAATATTATTAAGTTTTTTACTCCTGCTATACAGTAATCGTTTTAATTGTAGACTAATTTCCTTACTATACTACCGTCATTAAGTAATTAATTTGAGAAAATTATTCATTAAAAGTAGATTTTACATCTGATCTCTGTTATGACCTCGGTCATTTGAAATAGACCACATAAAGTTGGTGTAAACGTTGCTGTTTCTTCAGGAACAAAAAGTACAGATAGGCGTTTCTTAAGGGAAAATTTTTGGTCCTTCTATGTTATAAGCTTATAATTATGATTAATCAATTTAATATAAACTTATTCGCTGATTATTTAAGCTGAAAACACAGACGGTTTACATATAAACGATAGCTGGTGATGGTCCTTTCTAAATGTTTTTCGGCAAATAATCTTTAGCTTGACAAATAAAATGTCTCAAATTTTCTTGTCGACAACATAATTGTGACTATATGAACCCGTGTTGTATGTATATCTTTAAATTCAATATTACGGTGGGGCGCTCTATATAAATACTGGATATATTTATTAAAGAATATCTAGAATTTAGTTACTAAACATAATGTAAATAAAAATTACGAAATTTTTTACTTTAAATTTTTTAATTATATGAGAAACAATACTCTATATTTAATTATTCTACATTAATGCAAAGAATATCTGCTCATTATTAAAATATGGGACATGCAAAATTAAACCTTATATCAAAATGCTTTTCTCATTTCATCGTCTATAAATACGCTTTATTGTATTTATAAAATAACAGGTTCCAAAGTTTGTTTAATAAACCACTCAAAGTGCTCAGCAAAAAAAGGATTTATGTTGAATAGAAGAAACAATTATATCCTTAAACTTGATAATTTAATTTCATTAAAATTATATTCATTTGTTATCATTTTGTTATCGCCAGATAGGCATGATTTAATAAATGGGTCTGCAAATTCGGTTATGTTTTATACAAGCAGTTATCCAAGACTACGTCTGTTTAAACTGAAGACTTTGTTAAAATACAATCATTCGACCTATTTTTTCTTTAGCTTTTTTGCAAGTATTGCCTGTATCATGAATGTCCGTTTTAAATATTGGTGAATATTTTTAATAACCGAATGGATAATTTCAAACTTAGATGCAACATAGAACTGATTTGACATTTTGTAATTTGATTTAGATATAAAAATACAGAAGTAATTAGATCTACTTTTAAAGCTAGAAGAAGTAAGAAGAAACCCTATAAAAAGAATGTGTAAGTGATTGAAGAAGGTTAGAAATTATTTATAAGCATGTTAGCTTACTTAAAATGTCAATTAAATATAGAGTGAAAAGTTTATCGACACTGGCAGGACTTGAATTTGTGACAACTTGGAAACCTTTCTTTTGGTCTGCTAATTGAGCTACCGTACCGTGGACGGTATTAGTTCAAATATATATGAATATAAATGTTCAATTGTATGTAACCAAAAATAGATACTAATGTAATAAATGCAGACAAATTATTAATGATATTCAAATGGTATAACAAAATTGCAAGCAATTATAAATTCGATAACATTTTATAGTTTGCGTTCGCTTTTCTCTTTTGAATCCCATCGTTGACTCTTGTTTTATAGTAATCTGTTAGAATCTTGTAATCAGACGATAAATACTGCTTCACGCCTAAAATAACATATTAGCCAAGTTTTATACCTACATATAGATAAAACTCTTATATATAAAATGTAAATTTATGTTTATAGCTCCCATGTGATCCTCGCGGATAAATAAAAAAAAGATAAAAGTAATAATTTTAAGCTTTTAGAATCTCTAGATTAAACGTTTTTATTTTTCATTTTTACCGTCTCCCAATACCTTTTTTAGATGGATTTTTAAAAAATTGTTTTTAGTATTTATAGTAGTTATAGTTTAAATTATGACTATTTTTAATTAAGATAAGCAATAAAGCCATGATACATTTGAAATTTTGTTAAATCCCTTAGCTGACCTCTACTCGGTAAAAATAAGCTTTAAAAAAATCAAGTCTAGACCTTATAGTTCCGCAAATATCGCAATTAGAAAGCATAGGTAACATTCTGTCTAATATTAGTTCCTTACATATGAAATTGGCGTTTTGTATGGGAGGAACATAAAGACGCCTTCAATTCTTCATTATCAACTTGGGTCGCCGGCCGTCCACGGGGCTTGTTCTGCAGGTCGAAATTTCCAGAACGAAAACGTTGGAACCAAAAACGAATTGTATTTTCTTTCGCAATACGACCGCCATACAAATCATTAAACCTTCTAGTCGTTTCCGCAGCAATGGTGCCACGGAGAAACTCGTACTCGTAAATAATGCGATATTTAAAGTTTTCTATTTTGTAAACTGAATAACGCAAACAGTATGTTTAAATAGATTTAAAAAAAAAATGTAGAATTCTTTACCAAAGAGGATCAAATTGTGATCAAAGTGGCCAGTATGAAAAACGCCAATTTCATATGTAAGGACCTATTATATAACAATAATATTAATAATAATAATATTTAAAACAAACCAGAACATACAACACACTTGGCTTATGCCTGTGGTTATATCGTATTACCAAGGTATCTTAAATACTTTGAGAAAACTTTCGTCCAATCAGAGATTAATAATAATAATATTGTAATATTTGGATATTACATAACACAATCCAGCCTTAATCTAAGCCAAGCTTGTACAATTGGTAGATACTAGACAACTGCTGCATACAATATATGTTTCGGCCATAAATTGAAACAAAGTAATTTACAATTTTCTTGAAAGCGTTAGAGTATTTATATCTAATTTACTTCATTTTTTATTTCTTCGGAAAGTTTTATACGTTTTTAGTCTTCAAATATATTCTATGCACACATGGAACTTTTGTATTTGGTAACAAATATTTATGTAGACGGGTATTGAACTAGAATTTTCAGTGTTATATTTTATTTTAGTACATTTCTTTTTAAGGAAAAATGTTGTAGTACTGCTCTAATCTAATTAAATCAATTGATTATGTTTAGAGTTGAGTTGGAGGCTTGGCTGGACAAGGCAACATACTCCCACGGCGAGTCAATATCAGTAAGCGCCGTCATCACCAACAATTCCTCAAAAACTGTGAGAAGGATAAAGGTTTGTTAATTTTTAAACATTAAATAATTGTAGGAATTAATAGAACTCTCTTACTGAAAAAAAGTCGCCAATGACATTCGTTCTATTCTTTAAAACATTTTATGACACTCCTCACAAACACACTAAACTGTTATATAAACTCTTTACTATCACTATTACATTTTGTTGTACTAATTCTGTTACAAAATGCAGTCTTTCAAATCACTATCCAATATTACAATTATTTATCTAGTCAATTAAACTTCTATGCAAACATTACATGTTTTAATCAAACTAACAACTGAAATCTTTATTTTTTTTTTTAAAACCCACCCTCAATTCATATAAAAGGCAACAGAATAAAGGTCTCAAAACGTTACAAGGGTAAATCCATTTTCATTGAATACTGCGCAATGATATAACAATTAAATATAATCCAAAACAGGTGTTGCTAACAGGCATAAGCGTATGATAAATGCTACGATGTTCATCCTGCTTATTCTGCCTTTATAATGACAAATATGGGTGAAATTAGAACAGTTATTCTGTACTATATTTGAATTGTTTTTATAAATAAAAGTCTTTATATTCTTTATATTCAGCTTATTAATTATAAGAAGTGCATAGACGCTTGCTTATTCTATGTAGGGATGTACCATGTATAATTAGAGATATCTTACTCTCGTTCTAACTCTTACTCTAACTCTATTTATTACCCATTTTATATTATATTAGAAGTATAAATATAAATAAATATATAGTATATAAATTAAATATTTATTTGTTTTTAGACACTAGTGGTGCAGCATGTAGACGTGTGTATGTTTTCGAATGGCAAGTTCAAAAACGTAGTGGCTTTGATCAAGGGCAACGGGACACCAGTGCTTCCAGGACAGACCCTCACCGATACTTACACGCTGACACCACATAAAGGTGAGATTGTATGATCCAACATAAGTGCCACATCATTATACTATATACGTCAGTTTGTGGCAGCCAGTTAAGAATATATTAAGATAATTGGTGTATAAGTGGACTAGAATGGGTGCACTTGAATTATTGTCTTTGGCGGATGTATACAAAATAAGAATGCAATATGTTCCATCTTACAATATTATCTTGTATCCCCACGTTAATTTCTTTACGTTTTTATGCAAGAAGCTTTAACTAATAGATATTAATTAAAAAAATAAAATTATAAAAAAAATATAAATGGTTTTGAAAACCAGTAATTAACAGCATAAATGATATTTTATAAGTCAAGTTAATTAATTGGTTCGCTTTGACTTAGCTGTGTACATAAAAAGTTTCAGTTTTGATATTTTTCGCGATGGAAAAAAGAATGGAATTAGTCAAACAATTTTTGTTTTTTATTGTTTTTAATGATTTAAATAATGAGCTCTACCTACAAATATAAAAAAAATATTAAAATTCGTAGTAAGTATGGTTCTGAATTAAATAATTAGTTAACACATGTCCACAGGTGTCACAAAAAATTGGATAGCGCTGGAGGATTCATATTCTAAGTCGGGAGCGAGCCTTGCTTCTACAGTACTATGCAATTCTGATGCCCCGGAGGACCGGAATGTTTTCGCAATTTACGTGTCATATTACGTGAAAGTTAAGCTTACCCTCAGCACAATGGGAGGAGAGGTTTCTCTCAAGTTACCTTTCACTTTGACACATTCATGTATCAATGAGGCTCCGACAGACAGTGTTATAGAGGAAGCTACACACAAGATGATACTAGAAGGTAAAGAAAATAGCGAAGATGAAGATAGTAAAGCAGAAACGGCAAAGGATAAACAAAACAATAATGGAAACGAAAATGAAGGTACACGGGTTGAAGCTGAAGATAAAACAAATCAAGCACACAGATGTATAGCAGATGTTCTCGTGAACATTGAAAATAAGATAAGTGATCGACCAAAGAAATTCGAAGGACAAACTGTTCGAAATGTGAAGCAAAATGAAGAAGAATTGGATCTGATCGTCAAATATCCTGGTTCTGATACGTGATCCGATGAGGACATCGCAGACACCGGGCAAGGGAAGGTTGAGCAGTCTGAAGTGTCGGATATTAAAACATGTAAAATAGAAGTTCAAAATCCGAAAACGGGATTTGCTGAAAATCTTAAAAGAGCTGTTTGCTGTATAGATAGAAGAAGACATTCATAGTTTTTATTATTTTAGTATGTAATTTGATTAAGACATGTATATATATATTTTGAATAATTTTATTAAAACAATTGTAAAGAATTTAGAATTCTTGGACATATACAGAACGAAATTTTTAAACTTTATCACATTTGGCAGTAGAAATATTTTGATAACAATATAAAAGTTAAGATGTCCTTCAAGTCAATGAAATTGTCAATTTTCTAAAAATAGCCATATGTTCATTAAAAAAAATATCTACTTTTATGAAACTGACTAAAATAAAAGTAACGAATTCCTAAACTAGTCACTAGAATGTATATCATTTTAAGATAACTTAATCTTTTGCGATAAATATCGGTATAAGCCTGAACATTTAATTACGCTTACTAAATTGTAGACCTTCGTTTACAGAATACAATATTTACAATAATACTATTTATCTAAACGTTAGTCTGTAAGCACAATTTTATGCCAAACATGTTATCTGTTTTTCTTGTTATAAATGCATAAAAGTACACTGTTTTTAATAAATAAAATAATATAAAATTAGGCTTATTTTTACAAATACTTGTTGCCGTAAATTATTTTTATTTTTTTTACCAAAATATTGTTGACACCAGAGTAGATGCAAGTAAAATGAACCAAGTTAAATACCAGTTATTGGTCTGGCAGCTTAAGATGATTCTGTAGATACTTATATCAGTTACAATATCGGTTAATCTTATATAAATAAAGCACGAGCCAATCGAGCGTGCCTTACCTCTTCCATTTCGAAGTCTTCTTGTAAATAATATGCATTGCTTATGAAAAACAAATTATTTTCCTGTTTTAAGAAAAAAGTTAAGCTAACAATAGTCATGGGAGATTTCACAACTTTACCTTAAAAATATCAGCAGGTTTGCGACACCTGATAACTATGTATTTATTCTTATTATCACAAATCAATGTAAAAATTGTAAATACATTTATGGATTTTAAATATTTTTTATTTTAATCCTTCTTATATATAACACCTAATAAAATTAAATAAATAAATTTGTAAATAATAAAACTTGTTGTTTCAAAAGAATAATAATTATTATGGATCTGTTGGTAATAAAGATGTTTTGATATTTTATGCCAAACATCTTTCTTTCATCAAACAAATTAGTGAGCAAAGTTACAAGTCGTTTTTGAACATTCGTACATTTTAATTATCTACATTTTAAGCTATTTTGGTTCAAATAAATACATGACGGCGCGTTTGATAAAAGAGCATACGAAGCAGTGCGAGTGTCAACTGTCAACTGTCATTTATATTGGGAGGTGTCAGTTGTCACTGTCGTTTATTCTGACAGCACACTAGACCAACAAGAACAGTAGGGCTATTCGCTAACTTTGACTTCTCTAATGACCATCAGCTGTGACGTCATGGCAGTTTGTTACTATAGTTACATTATAGGAAATTAGTTGTTTGACAACCATTATGTCCGCACTAACTGATAGTGATTTTCATTTTAACTGTCAAAAAAGATACGCAATAGCCCGCCAGGAATCGACAATAGATCTTGGAAGGGCAATCAGTTCACATCTAATTAACGTGCTAAGTGTGTCCTTGTATTTAAATATAACCTTAGTTATATTTTGTGTCTAATTGCTACATCGTCGATTAAGGAAATAGAATTACACTTAATTCCATGTTAGGCCTTTCCGAACGCCGCCTTCTGAAATTGGAGATGGAGACTTCTTACAAAGGGGGCCTTCTTCGGGCATCTGCTTTCAATTTCAATTCAAAATGAATTCTCTATTTTCTCGTTAAGACACAGCAAACAAAAACCGTCAAAATAACATTTTTATGAATTTTAGGACCCTGAATTGTTAAGATCTTCTAGATATAAATAATATTACGACAGTCGAATGATACCGGTTTCTGAAGTTGAAATTATCTTAAGTTTGAGTCTGATTTTAAATAGATATCACTTTAGAATTATGGAAATGGTGTCGGAAAGATCTTTATAATAAATCTTTATAGAATATTAAACTGGAGTCAACTAGCTCTAATTATTTGCTATTAATTATGTTAAATTGATAACATAATTATGTCTGTAGTTCAAGTTAATTATAATATTCAACTTATATCCATGAAGTATTAAAAGTCGTGTGGAGCAGACTTTATGGTTAAGGGAGTGCTTATTAATAATTCAATATCTCAGTATTATTGGAGTAGACGAAGCGAGTATGACGATGACTTTATTTTTAATAAAACCTCGCAGGTGGCACTTTATTGATTTAATGTATATTTTTGTAGCCAAGATTATGGACTGTAGTAGACTTTTAAACTATCATCTATTGTGAGTCATGATGAATAAAATAAATATTATTAGAAATTAAATATGAAAAAATATACTAAGAGTTTAAAGCTATTACGATCTTTATATATATCACATAATTCTATAACGAGAATAAATCCAATACAGTTATAAAAAGGTAGATAAGGTACTCAAAGATCACAGCCACTATGGACACTAAATAGTGTGTGCTCACAAATGAGTATTATTTATTTAACAATAGTAAGTAACTTAATTTATATGTTCATAACTTAGTAAAGAACTCATGTCACTTGAATAGGCCTTGCTTTGATATCAAAGATGTAACTTCATTCATATACGTAAATATTATTTCCATTTAAAATTATGAATATCATTTACAAATATATGAATACATTCAAACATAAACTCAGTAATTTGTTGTTTAAACTCACCGTGAAAGGAAGGAAAAATTCTGACGTGAGATATAATACAGACACGAACGAAAAGTAATTTAATAATTGGATACAAAGAGATGGAATTTTACTTTTGCAGAATCCATGCGTATTTTATATAAATAAATACGTTCTAGTCAAATCATGTTTAAAGTACTGCCTGTTATAAATATATTTTTTATATGAGAAGTATAAACATTTCAAACTCATATCACTCTCTCTGTTGGTGAAAAGACTTGAAAAACTTGCACTTTTGTTTTTTACAAATGGTAATATTTATAAATGCCAGTGAAAACCTATACAACTGAAATTAGCCTCTTACCAATTTTATTTTATATATTTTATTTGCTAGAATTCATTCAATTGTTTGTAAAGCAGAATTAAATTTTCGTGAACTAACTTGCCCTAAGTTAGACTTTTCAAGAAAAAATATAAGAGGATAAATACAAAATGATTATTTATTAATTTATGTTAAAATTACGTATGACATAAGATGGAATATTGCCTCAATAATCATAATTGAGAATAGGGAAACCACCTCGTTGGTCGAGTGCGGATTAGCGGATAGCGGATTTAGGTTTAAGGACGCCCTAGGCCCGAGACGATATGGCGCCCTTTATCTTTTGTAACAGTATATATATATATATATTCATTTATTTTTTTAACAACTTTTAGGACTTGCCTGATTAATAATTTTAACAAAGAAACTCTTCCCTCAATATGGTACTATGTTTCGATAGTAAGAGCGCAATAAAATAAACTTTAAAATTTGGTCTTGCCGTTTACAGAAAACCCAATCGATTTTAAATTTTAGTCATCTTAAAAATTTTGGCGCCCCTCAAAATTTGCCGCCCTAGGCCCAGGCCTCACGGGCCTAAGCCTAAATCCGCTACTGGTCGAGCGGTTAGCGCGGTCTTTAGCGTATTAATTGTATTGTTGTCTAACACCCTAACATAAGCAAATAATTTGCTTATTTGGGAGTTAGATCAATTTGTGTAATTTGTCCTGTATTATTATTATTAGGGGCACCGAATGATGTAGATTTATTAAAGTGTAGAAAAATAAAAGATAGGTAGAATAGATGGTACCAATGAAAATGCATTGAAGAAAAACGGGAAAAAGTATATTGATAAGGATAGAAATCAACTCGCTCGAATAGCTTGAAGATATACGCTCACGGAAAGGAAACCATTTAAGGCGATAACGATAGTGAGATACATTACTAACGAATATGTTATTAACGGGAATATTACAAGGACATACATACATTTTTTATCTAATTAGTTGCTTAAATTGTGGGTTAAATTTAATAGTAAAATTAATTAAAATCACCATGAAGTGATATTGTATTTTTTGCTTTGATTAATTTTATATGACTTATAATCAAGTTTAATATAACAAAGAACGTATTAATTTTGTATGATTCAGGCAAGTTTGTTAAATTTAAATTAAAAAGTTCTTACCGAAATATTAAAACTTAGAAGCTTCATTTATTATTTGATTTCTAATTATAATTACATCTTTATTTTATTTTATAGACGGTTACATACATTATTTTTAATTTTAATTCATAGAAGTTTGAGGTTTTATTAGGCTTATTATTTTGACGTAATCATAAAGAGATTTCACTTCATTTTAATCGGTACTAACTTGGAGTTAATAAAATAAAATTCATTCCAAACGCAAGTAGAGGACTTTGATAGAGTCTACAGCGTAAAAGTCGACTGTTAAATTAAGTTATTTGAATGAAGTTTCGGTTCTAAAGTAATAACGTTCGGTCGATAGCACTGGCGTTGAAACTCTCGTGACATGTTCCGCTAGATTTAATTGTAAATAATTATTGTGATCAATAATGAATATAAAAGAATGTAAATATAGGTCCACGGAGACTATCCACTTATCTCAAGATTACGTTTACTTTACTGAGTACGTTTAGAGATACAAAACCAACTGTCAATATATGTCCAGTCACATCACCATTCGGTTCACTTAGCAACGTAACCTAGTACTTTAATAAGTAGAACTCTACAACTACGTGATCTTAAATCTGTGTATGAGCAAATTAAACATGTTAGAAAGGTGTTAGGAAACTTTTTACTAGTAAATGGAGTAACTAAGAATCCTACAGTACAAGCAGGGCATACAACTATTTACTTACAATTTATCAAAGGATTCACTGTTAGAATAGAGTACCTACTTATTACAAACATACATAAAAGAATGTAGCTTTGTAACCAGTTTGTTTGGGATTTTTAACTTACATTATAATAACTATAATACCCGTCCCGTTAGTCGAGTGGTTAGTGCAGATGCCTAGCGTATAGTAATGGGGCTCGTGTTCGATTTCCGACAGAGACAGACATGTATGTGATGAGCATAGATGTCGGTATTTCTGGGTTTGGGCGTTTATTAAATATATTTATATAAATATTGAATGAAAAATAAACCGAGGAGCAGCAGAGAGCAAGGATTCGAACCCGCGAACCCTTGGAAACCATCCCGTCGCTCTACCAATTAATCTACCGTATTGCTAATCATTACAAAGTATAAAGCAAAGTCGCTTCCTGCATCTGTCCCTATGTCTGTATGTATGCTTAAATATTTAAAACTACACAACGAATTTTAATGCTGTTTTTTTAGTAGATAGAGTGATTCAAGAGGAAGGTTTATATGTACAATAACATGCTTAATATAGAAACACTGATAATTTCTCAAGATTTCGAATGCAAAGTCGTAAACAAACACATTGTCTTGCGCTTACATTGCAAACACTGGCTGAACTCTATGAGATAAATAAAAATAATGTACTAAGTATTGTATACCTTAAAAAGTTCTACAAGAAAGTCGGCGATGGTATATGTTTATCTCTTAGGGATAACCGACAATAGCCAAATTTTATCCTTTACTTTTTACGAGACATAATGGCTTATTTACGAAGCGATTTTAAGCAACATAGTGTTTATCCTTATCTAATTAAGGACCCTAAATAAATTTCACGTTTAATATAGCCATTTATAGTATTTAAAATATAAGGTCATCGCGTTTGCGGCAGTACCAGTCGGCCGGCGCCCTATGGTATGGAACCGAAAAAAAATAAACAAAATCTTCTGCTAGACCAAAAAATGGAGATTCTTTTTATTAACATTTTTCTGGAATTCCAAAAGTAAGTAGGTATCTTAGTAGAAATAAAAAATATATATCTTATGAATATTTATGTATTTATTTGTTAGTGTTATTTAGACAAAAAAGACGCACCAAAGAAATAGTGACAGATTCGTCAAATAGTACTATGGACTGAAATGACAATGCTTTAGAATTTTTTTTTAATTCATCTAAATACATGAATGACATAAGATTAATAAATAAATTTAATCTTTGCATTTCTAATATTAATGACATTATCTTGACTATCGTAGATAAAGTAAATTTGTCAGTACGAAGACAATACGAGCAAATCTATTTCGAGGATATAACCTTAATTTAACTCATATAGCATCTCTTTCAAGTTTTGAATCAAATGAACCCTTTCAGTTTTCAGAACTTATTATATATTTAGTTCTGAGCGGATCCATATTTTATAAGAATTGATTTTCTCCAATTTAGTCCATACTAACTTATATTTTTTATTCAATGAAACGATGATTCTTTTTATTTTAACGTAATTTTGGTCTAGATGTAATATTTAATATTATATTATTTCCTAACCTATATTAAACCAACTGAAACACAAAAGATTCGTTGTGTAAGGGATGTCTTGGAGAGTCTTTAAAGAGCTTCGCTACGTCGTAAAGCGGAGGCTAGAGACCGCTTAAATATTTTTTACTTTCTGTAACTGCAAAACTTTCGTCGTGAAATAATTAAAGTAAAACTTAAAGTACCTAGAAACATGTAAGAACGATAATAAAAAAAACAAATTTCAAAAGGCGGTTAATTTATGTATCAGTTGTTAATAATGATAATAATTACAGTAAAAACTCTATGAGGCAGACATAACAGCGAAGAATGCATTAATAACCGCGGTCGAAGCTGCAGGCTGTCCTTAAGCCATTAATATACTAAACCTTTTTAGCCTTTAGCGATTAATATTAGGGGTAGTAAAAACAGCTCCCAGAGCTCAAGCACTATGGCCTACATTTCGATAAGCAAACGAAGGCACTAGTTTTCTCACGTACTTCAAATATATTTTAATAGTATTACGAGGAGTTATGTCACGTTTCAAGTTTATGTCACACGTTACTTTTACGTCATACGTGTCCACTCAAATTTGTCAGGTTGATTTTTATAAAACGCATGTAACGGTTATCTCTATTGTAGATTACGCAGCAGTCGTTTGGTTGGCAAATATTTTTAAACAACTTTTCGTGTTGTTTAATCAACCTTTTCTGTAGCTTCAGTAATTAACAACAAACACTTTAGGGATTTTCATAACATGAAATAAAAAGTAAAGTGTCCGCTTACTTTATTTTATTGCTCCCTTTTATATAATTGGAGGGTAGGTTTTGATAAAAAAATAAAGATATCAGTTGTTGGTTTGACTAAAACTAATGTAATGTTTGTATATAGCTTTAATTGACTAAATCAGTAATTGTAATATTGGATACTGATTTGATTAAGAGTAGCGAATATATAAATCGTCTCCCAGGTGTAAGGCAGTATGTTATTGAAAGACTAAGTTATGTAACAGAACTAGTAAAATAAAATGTAACAGTGATAGTAAGGAGTTTAAATAGTAAACAGTTTAGTGTGTACTCACAAAGTAATGCCTATAAAGAGTTTTAAAGAATAGACTGTCATTGATGATTCTTTGCAGTAAGAAAGTTCTAATAAACATTTTTATCTGATTTTGTAAAGCCACGTCTAAAAGCGTAAATATTATTCGAGGTTTTTTTGACCATGAACATGATATTATCTCAACACTTTTTAATATATTTTACTTATAATTACAGATATTGATAAAACTTAAATATATTTTTCTTTATTCATGAAATATTCTTTCCCAATCAGATAACATGATACAAATAAATAAGAAAATATTTTTATTCAATTCCATATTCACACACGAGCTGATAATATAGCAGTTCGTGTATCAAAATAAAAGTTATTCTTAATGGTAATTTCAATTTTTGATTTTATATTTTATGTTCGTGTTGGAAAGTAATTTGCTATAGATAATATAATTAAACTATTCTGTTCCGCCAGTGAGTTTTATTTATATATTAGCTGTGCCTACGACTTCTTACGCGTAGATTTCGATTTTGATAAAACGTACCCGTGATAAAATGTATGAAAAAACTATAAACCTTCAAACGGGTAAGCAGCAATGGTACGACAATTAGAGATTATCAGACGAAAACAAAAACAAAGTATAAAATAAATCCCATGACAATATATTTCCGAAAACAGCATCAAAATCGATTAATCTGTTTCTGAGATTAGCGTCCACAAACATTCAGACATACAGACGAACAGACAAAATGAAAACATTGTTTTAGGTTCCCTTGCTTATATAAAGGTCCCCTGTATACATTTATGAAAATATATTTTTTTCTGTTGTGTGCACAACTAAATGACAAACAGATAAACAAACCAAGATTTTAAAAATGTTGAAAATGGATTCTGTTAGTTATTACTTCACATCCTGGTATATTTTTTTTAATTTTTCAATGTACAAAGACTACTCGTCTACAGATTTATTGCATGTATAGAATAAGATTTGAATGGTACCTATTACGTGATTGACATAAATTAACATAACTTTTTTATTTATTAACCGATTTAGATGAAATAAACACTAAATGTTAAGTGAAGACTGTGATACTATATATCTGAAAACCGTATTCAAATTAGTTAAGCCGTTTCTGAGATTAGCGTGTACAAACATACAGACAAACTGAAAAACCATTGTTTTGGGTTCTCTTGCTCTTATAAAGGAACCCGATGCTGATTTTTTAAATTTTCTATGTACAGAAATAGATCAGTGACAATTTTATTACATGTATAGATATAGATATTTGGAAAACCGCAAATAATAATAATATATAACAATATTAATAATTGATGACAGTATTTGGATAATAATTAATACGTCTTTATAATAATTTTGACAATTTTAATATTGAATTTGTTGATGCTCCTAATTGCAAGTTTTCTTTTGAGACTTAAATCATTGAAATATAATTAATCATTCCATGTCACCTGATTGGCTAGGGATAATTCAAGAATATAAAAAATATATACCTAAGTCTTATCAGTTTCAGTAATAATAATTGTATCATAGCAAAAAATAAAATAATTTTGAGATTATTTCATGTTTATGTTTAAGATAGCAATCATGATATCTGAATTAAATAAACATTTGTACACCTCTTAAAATAATACTGTCAAAATGTATACAATATCACAAATTATGTAGGTTACAAACTGCTTTAAAAGGAGATACAATAAATTAGTTTTTAATACAATTATTGAACTTAGAATTTCAACAAATTACACATATACATAGTTTTACAAGAACCATTACAAATGTTGTACAACATTTAGAAATTATATAAATTTAAAACTCAACTTGATTTTTGAATTATTGTTAATTTATTTGTGGATGTTTTTTCATTTACAGAATCCATTATTGTTGACAAATAAAACTCATTTTTGAATGATATAAACACTTTGCATTAGTGTGTATAGCAATCAACCTTCCACTTGGTGCGAGGCTGTGGATGTTATGTAAAATGGCAGAGGAAGCGCCAGGAGTAGGTTGACTTTATCAGCGAGTCATTTTACTTAAACAAGGAAGCCCTAGAGCAGTTTTGTATTTTTACTAATATTATTTGCTAGATAAAACCATTAATTACTTTTGGTAACCTGCTGCTCTGCCCGCAGTGATTAAAATTGTATTGTTTAAGGTAATGACTGCTTGATGGAGCTTTTAATGTAATTAATATTAGACACAAATACCAAATGTAATATTTTATGATCTTTTACCTAAAAGAAAGACGGTATTCCTCCATAATTTTAAGTTTTATGGTTGCTGCTAAGTGCTTACACTTTGGTTGGTCAAAGACCTCCTCTTTAATACGTTGCGTTTGCAAAGCTCTTTTAAGACATCTCTTATACAGATCTTTGTGTTTTTATTCTTATTTAAGCCCTTTAAGGTTACAGAATAATATTGCAGTTGAACATAATTATCAAAACAACTGACAAGAAAAAAAGAGATAATAACAATATAACTTATTTTAAAACTTAATATGGATTGAATGAGAGAAATAAGAATTTTGTACCTTTAAATAGAGTTGCTGACATTTCTTTCAGACTGAAAAATTGTCAAAGTATAAATGCGATTATTTACGTACAGGTTTATTCAAACGTAATGTGTTCAGAGAAAATTATTTGCCTAGTTTTAAAACTAACGGTTGCCAATTACAAGTTTTATTCCACATAGTACCCATAATTGCTTGACATACGGTGTAATGATTGGTTGACAAATTTATCATGTCTGATTCATCCTTGATAATCTGGAAAGAAAAACTCCGCCTTTTTTTATGGGTTCGTTCCAATTTATAATCATAATCATACCGACGGACATATATAAATAAACAAGTTCTGCTAAGTTTATTTAAATAACTATCTTACGCTTTTATTTATTACCTCCTACACGTATCACATCTGGTAAACTAAAAATAAGGCTACCTGAACTGACCCATGCTGTCTATCGTAGTTCTTATAGACTTAGTCCCGAAAAAGGCTTGTTATGCGTTTTTGAATTAAGGAGCTAATAAAATCTAACATCATTCACCAAAATCAGTTTCCATTCATTCAGTCGGATCTTGTTTTATTTGATAACGTGATGGTACTTATGATTTGGTAGTAGGTTATCATAATTGAACTATAGTACTTTAGAACTGTGATCAAATAAAAAAACATTACAACCTTATAGAATTGGAATGATAATGCTAAAAATCCTATTTTTGGATGTAAATGAAACGTATCTCAATATTTGTTCCACTACGGATGGGTAGTTTTTGTTTATTGAAGCGAATATTTTTACCTTCACACTGTACAACAATCGGTGGCGTGATATGAAAGGCTTTAGAAAAATAAATAACGTGAAGGCGTTAGATGTAATGCGATTGCTCGAACGAGCCGCCTTTTATTTTATATAAAAAAACTGATCCAGGCGGCAATAGAAAAAGGATATATTGTCAAACAAAATATAATAAAAAGTTTTTTAGTCAATTTAATATCCTTATCCACATGCATTCCCGAAGAGGATAAGAGCATTTAAATTAATGAATAGTTCTTTGTTATTTATAAATAAGGATAAATATTTGCATCTGTATCTGTAATATCTATCATTTAATATACTTAAGAAAAAAAATATTTCGATTAAATTTAAAGCTACCTTACTATTATATAATTAAACACTAAGCCTATATAGCATTTCCAACAAGACTATGTGGTATACGAATCCAACGTTTAATATTTGAAGCTACTGTCTATGAAACGTTGGAATTTCTGTAAATCTTTCAGAAAAAAAATATCTTAGAATTTTAAGTAAGCTGATGAGTAACAAAGGCGCACATTTCCACACGTCTGCGTGGCCATATTCAGGTTAAAACGATTGCTCTACCAGTTTATGGTACGTTAGAAAATTACGATGTAGCGATGAAATAGACAGGACAGGTCTATGCAAGAATGAGTGTACTTTGGACACCCGAAGGACGGTAAGGTCAACTTCAGGTGGACTTTTATACTTACCGGACACGCGAGCTTCGTCAGTATCTGTGTCGTTAGGGTGTAAACCAAAGACGCAATGCTATCATTGCGGGAGGTATTGGTTTATTGAATTATAATATGTAATTCGAATCCATATTTTAATTCAACGAATACATTTCACTTATTTAATACTAAAAAATGTTTAACTCTTATATATTAAAAAAATGTTTCGTATTTATTGTAGAAAATGTTTGCTTAAAATGGACATTGAATTTTTGCTACATTCAATTAAAAATTCAGGAAAGTAAATTAATGAATATAAAAGTCGGGGAACATTTGTGAAAAATCTTCAAATTAAAATATAGAGAAGGATGCTTTTAAAATACCAATTAAAGAGATATGGAAATTGGAAAATTTCAATATATCCGAGATACAAATAGTTACTGCTTGTTTTGGAAAGTTAAAAAAACAAAAATTTACGACAAAGTGAAGTTTCGATAAGCTGTCGATAATGACGTCAACCAATTAGGGAGTCTGTTTGTTTTGATAATCAAAGATAATTTAAAGAGCAAGGAATTCTTGTGATAAACAAATATTTTGAAACATAACATATAGTAAATACAGTAAATACATTGATATTTGTAATAATATCGATGACTTCCGTTAAAGACATGATTTATCAGAATCACTTATTGATACGGTTATTACAGTCTTAATCAAAAATTCAAGGGTCATCTATACTAATATTATAAAGCTGAAGAGTTTGTTTGTTTGAACGCACTAATCTCTGGAACTACTGGCCCGAATTGAAAAATTATTTTTGTGTTGAATAGTCCGTTTATTGAGGAAGGCTATAGGGTATATGTCATCTCGCTGTGACTTATAGAAGTCAAGCTGCAATGAAAAATGCTGCAAAAACGGAAAAGATTTCTTTTTTGAGAGTTTGATCCTCGCGTGCGCTGAGGAAACACTAAAAACCGCGCGGACGGAGTCGCGGGCGACCCCTAGTCTGATATATAAGACAATATTGTCAAAAGATATTTATTTATATTATATGTTTACCTTGTAAACAGGGAATAATTCGGGTTCACTAACGTATATGGAACTTATCGTTACCCCTTTTGTCGTTTTTATTCAGGCCATTTGTTTTTTTATTACTTCTAACCCGTGTAATAAAAACTTTTGCCCCTAGTACCCTTATCAGCTTCAGGGTAACGCAACAATATACTAGATAAGACTTTTTTTAAGCCTGGGATTATATTGTACATTAAAAAAAATACAGAATATATAATATCTTTAAAGTTTGAGCCATTATGGTAAGGTTGAAAGTAGTTTGTATATAAGGAAGTACATAGAATATAATTATATGTAAGCTTATCCAAAGTGTAAATTCAATTCTCACCCTTTCGTACAGAAAAATTTGATATATTAAATTCTAATACGAAAAAAATAAAAGTATGCTTTATATTTTAATCAAATAACATTACAATAATTAAACGTCAATTCTCAACTAGGGGTCTATGTACAATACAATTCTGCTAAGGACCTACCTCAATAAAACAAACGGGATACAGACGTGCTTAATATTAATCTGGTAATAAACGCTAAAAAGGTTTCATTGAGGAATTTTCTTATCCATACTAATATTGCCCAGAGGTAGAGTCTGTCCGTATTTTTTTTCCATCCCAGAAAAAAAATACCACGAGATATTTTGATGTTTACATGAAAAACACCCAGCAAACGCTTTTTAGTCTTATTTTCAATTTAAGCTTAATACTCTCATCAACTCTTATATTTTTTCTGAATAATTTTGACTTAATTTTCACTACTATTCCCATAATATAACCTGTGTTTATAAAGTCTATAATATACTAGTCTTTGTTTTGCAGCTATGTCCAAAGTAGTAAAATTATTTCCAGCCCCAATTATTACATATAGTATTACCCTCGTTATCACAAAACAAATTTATTGACCGTAGAAGACCGCAGCAATTTGACAGACCGTGACAAAAGTTATTGATATTATAATTTCAAGATTTTTTTCTTTCAAAGACCATAATTTGTATTATTTCATGGCATTATATTGAATTATGAATTGGTGGGTGTCGCGATTGTAATCAATTATGATAACGAATAGAGCTTTCTAGAACTAAGTTAAATTAATAGTGTATATTACTTAAGACCGTGAAGTTAATTGAAGGAACATAACCTAAATTCTTTATTAGACATTGAGTCTCCTCGCAACAATAAAGCGTATTTTGCATAAAGATAAAGTTTTACATTTCTATGTGACAGTATGTAACTACATATCGTATATTCTATGTGTACAAGTATTCCCAGAAATATATCACCTAATTCATAAGAATATTGCAATATCTGGAAACAAAACAATGGTATGATGTAAACAACGCTAGTGGATAAATAATTCCTGAGTATTTGCGCGAAGTGGCTATAAATAAGCATATTAAGCCAGACCAATCATCTTTATTTAAATAACACTACAAAATCTAGATTTGCATTGAAATATTATATCCCAAAAGTTATAATCACGAAGTAACGGAGAGCCATTAATAATTTATTACAAATTAAAATTTGGGAATGGAAATTTCCATTACAGTTCAATCATAATGCACTCCAAAATGTCAACGCTCTAAGTAAAATAGTTCTCTTAATGGTTTTATACAAACCGGATTACACATTAAGAAAGTAATATATTTTTCGTAATAATAAAAAAAATATAGTTTCTATTAAAATAAAATCATAAATCAAACATTTTTAAAAATCATAGGTTACTTAATAATTTCTTAAGAGCCGCCTTTTTCTATTATGTGTATCGATATTATAAAGGTGAAAGGAATAATGCCACTTTACATTATAAAGAAAATTATAGGAGGTTTCATTTATAAAAGTATGACAAACAAAAATCGGGTTTAATCAGCAGAGCAATCTTATCCTACAATTTATTAACAATGTAGTCAAGATTCATTAACCAATAAATAATCAGAATATAATTATCGTCACCTCCTAATTCTACAAAAGTTTTATAACAGTCCAAAGTATGAAAATTATTTGTTAATAATGTTGCGACATACATGATCGTCCAGAACCAAACCTAAATAATAACGAAGTAATTTTCAAAACTATATATCCTATTTTAGAAAACTCACCAATCACTAGAATAAACATTTAAGTTTTAGGCTAGCGTATTATAGATCCGTTAAATTTCCAAAATATGCTGACGAAAAAACATCAACTGAAATTTAACCATATAAGCTAAACCATTTTTATGCTCTTTTTAAATATTTTCTAACAATGATAAAGAGCTGAAAGTATTTTAAATAAATTACTTTCGTGGACTTATAAGATGTAATATACTTAATTGTTTCTTCGAATTAAAAGCAGTAATCCTTTATTTTCCGAGTACTTTGAAAGGATATATTCTCTTTGTAGCTCAACTTGGAATCTATTATTTTCATATTTGCTTTATAAATATAGTAGAAGAGATGAAAAAAAGCATTTTGTATTAATTATAAACAAACAGATATCTTTCACATTAATGTTGAATGCTGAGTATTGTGTAGGAAAGAGTTATTTAATTTAAATTATTATAATGCAATTTTGAAACACATTATGTTTAATAAGTAAGTTAATGAGTCAAGTCAAATTTTTCCAGTAGCTTTATGTGTATGACACAAGAGATATTTTGTGACAATTATTATTTTTTTTTTTAATTGTTTATTCCCATAGATACAAAGTCTTTCAGTCGATTTCGTAACAATTATTATTTAGTGTTTATATTATGTAAATCGATTTTTACATGAATTATTTGTAATTCTTTTAGGACTTATATTATACTTACTAAGATATGGAATTTCTAAAATATGGGATGGAAGCGTAAGTATTATGGCGTCTTTTCAAGTTAGAAAGTTTGGAAGTTATCTATTAGAAGTGATTCAGTTGAGGAAATAAAATTCAACAAGCTAATCTCTATGTTATTGTTAGTGAACCTTCTAGGGTCTTCTAGTCTCTTATAGGGTCGTAGACAGTATTTTAATGACTTTGTACTTGGCCAGAATTGTTGGGTCACTCATACTCTAATATATTTATTTATTTAGTTGATATCGACCAAATCGTTTGTGTTTGACCAAACTTATTTATCTTCGAGTTAATTTAAATATTGTTTATACAGGACACTGATATCTCTTTTTTACAGTAAGATAGTTAAATGTATTCAAATTCAAAAGCATGCTATAAATATCAGGATTATATACCAAATGTTATAAAAACAACACTCACTATATAATTACACAAAATTTTTGTCACTGAAAACAAGATACTTTTTATGTTGGGAGAATTTATTAAAACTGTAACCTCGGTGAACCAGACAGTAAAAGAAGCTCAAAGCCAACTTTGTATAAATCTCATTATGGAAAAACTATGAATATGGAAAAAAAATACGACTTAACTGTATCATCTTGTAAGTACCAAAACCTTTTTATTATTAGCAAAAAATGTATAACAGGAATAACAACCAAAAAAATATTTCATAAAAAAAATATTAACAATAAATTTCTCAGGTTTCAAAAAATTCTCAGTTGGTACACCAACTGACCTACAGGTCATTTTATTTAAAAGAAATATATTTATCTGTGCAGAAATTCCAATAAACTTCAGAGCCCATAGATCTGGAGTATATTGAAGAACGTGTCTTCTCACATATAGAGATTGTAGGGTTGAACTAATTATATATAGTTAGCAGAGTCAACATTGACTTCTTGAACTCGAGCAAGGCAAGCAAATAAATGAACAACCCTACGTGTATACGTAAAGTATATACTGAACCATTTTACATAAATATTAATACAACCATTTATATATTATTGGATAATATATAAATGAATAATATATAAATGAATAATCATTAGTCTAAATACCGAGTTATTTGTTTTGTTATTATTTTACAATTAAATAAAATCAATGCAACTATTTCAAATATAGTTTAATAATTAAATATTAATTATCTACCGACGTAACAATACAGTTGTGTGTTTGTGACAATAATTCATTCTTATTGTCATCTTTGTGCCCTTGAGATGTGGAAATAGATTGTCTCAGCGGGGTGCAACCCTTATTACTTAATATAACCTGGTTGTGTAAGTAAGTCATCTTATGAATGTTATGTTGTGATTTGTAGTATAAATTATATTACAATTGCTTACTTAGAATAAAATGAAATTATTTCAAGGAATTATTACAAAATTATTCGTAGTAATGATCTAAGCGTATTATTTTCGACAATCTGGACTAGCTGTTCAGTAATTCGCTGTTTTTTAAATCTGTTTAAAATGTATTTGTTTTATCTACCTACAAACGCCAATAGTACAGTTTGCAGTTTACAAGAAATAATAAAGTGGTATGTATACTTTATATAACAATAATTATTCTTAATTCTAGTCTAGGGTTTAAGGCTCCAGGGATGAAAGATTTTTATTAGTATTAGTTATACATTTTTATATAAATGTAAATCTTTGGAAAGGTCTTGATTGTATATGTTTATTTATTTGCCTCGTGGACTTAAGATGAACTATCGGAAATAAGCTACCATAATTATTGTATTAAGGTTGATAGACAATAATTGATAGAGAGTTATATCTAAATTAATTCACACCATCGTGATTGGTTAACCATCCGAGATTGATGTACATAAACGAGCACAAATCATTTATTAATGAATCCAGAAATATATAGAAAACAATCGTATTTTAATTTTCTTTTTGAACATCTGATTCCTTCCTTCTTATTAACCTATGTTTGTTTTTAATCTTAAAAAAGTGTAAATTACATTTAATAAGTATAATCTGTCCTATATTCCTATCCTGTCCTTAAACTATAAATGGTAAATAAAAATAATATGTCATTTACTACTCTGTGACATTAGATTACCAAAAATTTTTGCTCATACGTTTATTTATCTACAGTAAATAAAATAATTTATGACGTTATAGCTTTATAAAGCACTCTCATGTCAAGTCAATACAACGAATTTTGATGTCAAGGGTGTAATTCGATAACATAATGATCATGTAGGTAGGTAATTAGTATATTACTTTGAAATAATAAATGTCTGTTACATAAAGATTGTGACGAATTAAAGAAAAACACAGTAGAGTTGTTTTTAAACTTTGAAAGTAAGGAAAATCATCGCGTGAGAGATTACACAGCCACGAACAGGAAGTAATTTAATAATTAAGTACAAAGTGGCCGAAGTTTATTTTTGCAAAATGATTGCATTTTTATAAATACATAATTTTAAATTAATCAAATCATGTGTAACATGCTACCTGTTATTAATCTTAGCTAAACTTCTAACAAAAATAAAAGCAATACAAATATAATTGGTGTCGTAATGAAAAAAACTTACTTACTATCTAAATAGTTTTACTGACAAGTTTCATTTTATTTAAAAATGAGTTAATTTTAAGTATATCTACTTTTCATCCTGCCCTGCGAACAAATACGATTCGTTGATATTTTCTACTAAGTTATTATTTATTATTAAAAACTATCTTTACTACATTAAATCAAATCAAATGATATCTCTCTGTATTTATGAGAACGTTATTAGTAATCAGAATAAACAACCGTATGTAGAACAAGTGTAGGTACAATTGATTGTGTAATACTTCACAGAGCCTCCGTAGTTTGATGGTGTGATTCGAACACAGACTAACTAATACAGACTCATGCCGGTTGCGTTTTATTATAACTATTACGAGATCAAAAATAAGGAATGTACAGTTATAATTAAGATTTTCAATCATAGGTTAGGTTTCAGATTTTTTTCTTTCTAACATTTTGCAATGGATATTATAAAAAAATTTGAGGACCAGTAGCCTGCTAGACCTTCTCTTGGGATCCATATAGGTAGGATTTCTTTCATCTTTCTGATTATCATCATCATTAAGATTATTTTTTAATTTTTTTTAATTACTGATTTTAATATAAAATTGAACGTATATATTTGATTATTCAGATAAGTTTATAAAAAAATATGTTTATAAACTTAGAAGATTATTTTTTAATTAGTTTTCTTAATTATTGCAGTTCTTGAGAAACTAGTGGCACGTTTAATTTTTATATTATTTAATTGTTTGATCTTACGGTTTCTTAAGGTCTGATAGATATGACATTGATTAGTACATAATATATACCTACTAATATTTATTTGCACGACTATACAACTTTTCTTCACTAGTAGAGGACTTTAGCGTTAAGACCATCTTTTGTTTTTTTGTGTAATTAAGATTAAAAAAACTAACATGTATTTTTAATAATATGTAAGTGTGTTTCATAAATTCTTCTGTACATTTTTGCACGTTAAAATTTTACATAGCTTTGTTGTTTATATGTTTGAGCTTAAAACACATCTCTAAAATCGGTTTTAAGTCGAATTTGACAAAACAATATCCGGAACGCAAGTGCTACGTAGTGGCGCTTAGCGATGTCTACGGTGTAGCAGTCGATCGTTCGATGAACTCAGGAATCTAACTTGAATCTCGGTTCTGAAGTACTACGCTCTCACACATACGGTCTTATTGCGTAGAGCGCAGGAATGATTGAAATCGAAAAGAAGATTAAGATTGAATGATTGGATTTTATGAAAAAAAAATACATTCCCAAATAAACAATATACATCAACACGATAACGAGTAGCTGACAGTCCTGATAAAATTATTGACAAGTCTTTGTTATATATAATATAAATATACCTAGTCTTGCCATAAATATTGTAACAAAGAAAAAAAAATATTGCAAATAGCATTTATTACTTTTACAGTGTGTTAGCTTAATACACAAATAAAAACAATTAAAAATATAAAAAAACTTATTCGAAGTGGTGTCCATTGGCTGCAATACAATTTAACCGTTGAGGCCAATTATCAATAGAAGTACGCGCTCTTCCCATGGTAGGATATTCTTCACTGCCAATCGTATTAATTGGTTGAGGGACTCCAAAATTATCATGGCGTTTAGAGCAAGCTGTACTCTCTAAAATTGACCATAAATCATAATCCAGCGAATTAAGATCGAGACTAGACGACGGCCAGTCTTCAGCTTTGATGAAGTCTGAGACGTTCGATTTTAACCAAGACTGCGTGGACTGAGCTTTATGACCCATCGCCGAGTCTTGCTGGAAGAACCATACTTGGTTATTGAACATGGTGTTATTAAAGGGCTTAACTACCTTCTCAAGAATGGTATTTTGATACACTTGTGCCGATGCTTTGATACCTTTTTCACAAAAATATGGCTCAGTCACTCCTTTATAGCTACCACCCGACCAAACCATCACTAAAGTCGGATAATGCCCACGTTGCACTCTGTGGACTGATTCGGAAGCTGCATTGGATTGCATTTAGCTCCATACCTACTTTGGGTAATGCAATAACAGCGATTGTGTTCTCTTTTTACCCCACTTTATTTTAATATCGCAAAATATTGTACGTAATAATTGGTGCTAAATTGAGAAAACACAATGGACAATCGTATAAAAACGACAGATTCCAAATTCAAATGCAATATTTTTTTATTTTTAATTGTAAATCTCTAAATAGCTGAACCGTAGACTTCGTTCTCATCAACTTTTCATTACATACGGAAAGAATGCGGAGAAGTTTTTTAAAGGTTTACATTCTTCTTACAAATCTTACAAAATAGAATAAAAACAAAAATATTCTGTGCAACAGAAAGCCCTTAGCAAATTTTTGTTTATTTTTTTGCAACTTTGACAACATTCGAGTGTCACATTTGCTTGACCGTTTTGTTGGTTCACTTACTTACAAAAATTGGTCTTACAAAAATTGGTCTAAGGGAAATCCTTTTCTTATTTTAACGGGATAGCTTATAAACTACCATTCCCACAACAGTCCCCCCCATTTAGAGACTGCATAAGTGACAGAATTTGAGAATCAATTAAAATTGTAGAAGTTGATCCAGATAGATGGACGGAACAATATATATATATATATATATATTGTTATATATATATATTGATATATATATATATATATATATATATATATATATATATATATATATATATATATATATATATATATATATATATATATATATATATATATTAGAATATATATATAAGTAAGCAGGTATTTTAAACCAATTACCTCAATAGAAATTAAATATATATATATATGTGACGCGAAATATAAACAAACGTGGTTTATTTTATTTAATTAAACATCATTCTCATTTTAGGAAAATAACTAATCCGTTGGGACTTTGAAACATTCAAAGTTGTTAATCAGTAATGGTATATATTATTATGATAAAAGTCCGGAGTCAATGAAGGGAACCTTACAGGACTGTATTATAACATTTTGATAAAAATTATATAAAATAAACAAAAAATATTTTGTTTATTTTATTTTATTTAAGCCAATCCTGGATATGGATGTGTAATTAAAAGCTATCTAAATATTTATGTGAGCAACAATTATATAAACATTTAAGTATTAATTTTTTAATAATAATGACATTATGTCACCAACTACAGGAAATTAATCTCCATAAAAATTCCAGGAACTCTATTAAGGCACAAAACTTTTATTTATCTCATTTAGTCTGTCTATAAAGTTCTAATGCAAGTGCACTCTGGAAATTCCTAGAGCTTATTATATATTTAATATTAGAATTAAGTTTTTATGAATATGTATTATTTTATATCATATTTACAATAAAATCATTATTATTACTTCATTTAAATGGTGGTTAGTTCCAATTATAATATTTACCATGATATAATTATAAGGGCTTATAACACCAAACCAGTTGAAACACGAATAATTCGTTATGTAAGACATCTCTTGTCAGACTCAAAATTGAGTCTTCGAAGAGCTTTATAGTACGTAAAGCAAAGGGCGTAAACCATTTAATTATATTTTACGATCTGAAACTGTAAAACTGGCCCGTGAAGCACTTAAATTTCATTACAATATATTTTTTGATAATTAAAAACATTTCTGCAAAGAGGTTTTATCCACTTGGGATAACGTTAAAGCATTTTAACGGTCGTAAAACTAACTCTGCAAGCTCCCTAGCTCAAGCGATATATTGTTCATTCTCGATAGTCAAACGAAGTCACTAGTACTTTTACGTGGATGGAATAAATTTCGATAGTATTACAGGGGGTTCTTTTATCACATTTCAAGCTTACGTCACACATGTTACTTTTACGTCACACGTGTCACAGTTAGGTTTATGTCACATTGATGTTTATGAAACAGAAGTCCTTTGGTAGGCAAATGTTTTTAAACACCTGCTCGTGATGTTTATCAACTTTATTCTAACGCTTTAGTAATTATTTACAAATATTTTGGGATTTTCACATGTAATGAAAAGTAAAATTTCTCTCTCTCTTTGTCTAACCTTTTCCAATTAAGTTTATTGTACTATATTTATCTCCTGTTTTATTAAATCACGCATTTGTGAAATGAAAAAAAAATGGAGTTGCAGAATTGTAACAGAAACTTTTATATTGTATCTTCAAGATTTCTATTTTTAGGCTTAAACCAACTTACATAATTAGAAATATATCTCAAATAATTTGAAGTAAATTATTAATATTGTTCAGTTTAAGTTCGAGGATACTTTTTTTGAACTAAGCATGACATGATCTCAGTACAATTAAATATTACTATTACTAGTATATTAATAATAAAATTAAATATGTCTTTTTTTTCTTGAAAAACCCTTTGACAATTAGTTGACAAAAAAAATAATGTAAAAAAAACGTCGTCAGTTTGTGTATCCAAAGAAGTTTCTCTTCATGATTTTTAAAACAAACTCGGTATAATGATTGCCAAATTTATATAAAATTTACTATGTAATTTAAGGAAATTGTTTATGTTAAAAATTACATTCTAATCGAATAATTAATTATTAGTATCTATATTAATAATACTAAGTGAAATACTTCTCAACACCATTACACAATATTAAAGTGAATATTGCAATAATAATTACAATTTATGCTTCTTCAATGACAACTTTACAGACGACTATACTACTAGTCGGTGAAAACATTTTTAATAATAAATAAAACAATAAATTGTTTGAATGATTAAGGTTTAAATAAAACAAAATATTATGTCCATTTACAAATATAAATCACCCTAGTTATTATTATGTGTAAAATATTCTAACTTTTACAAATAGTTTACGCGCACGGAAATAACCTCCCGATAAAGAGGAAGACGTTGTGAAAAATGCTATTACAGAAATAAACCCTTCAGTAGTTTCTGTTGTTATTTTTAGCGTTTCGCTTTATAATGTTTTGTTTTGAGTCGTTTAAGTAATAAACAACTCGTTCAGGCTATAAGCCATAAACAGATCTTTTTAATAATATTTAAGATACTTATTTTGCGTCAATATTAATACCTAAGTATGCGTATATATGCTTATGAATAAAAATAACATTTATCAAGGTAATAATCAAACATGGAAACATGGATATTATTATTTTAGGTTCCTCTATGTTCTATTTGAATGATATAATCAATATTCATATAATAGAGGTATATTGAATGCCGTGTGCTCTCTGTCAATAGCATTAAGTTCATATGTAGATTATTGAGGAGCTGTAAACTCTATGATATTCATTCATTTCATTCTTTATTTCTTAAACAACCAATAATTTTTTAATATGTCCAATTGTATATGCATTTAATATTAACTAGTAAATGTCACCGCGTGGTTTAGAGAGGGTAAAATTTGGTTGAGCATTCTGATGATGTCTGAGTATTCTGATGATGTCTGAGTATGTTGACCGTTGTTTCTTTATTATTGTCGTATATTCAGTAATATTTGGTATATAGATATATTATAAGTTTACCTCACGAATGATCAAAATTTATGTAAGAAACGTAGCCTTACACTGAGCTTAACGTTGACTTACATCAAACATTACTATTTTATAAGTTAATACGTAAAGAACGTAAGATTATCATTATATGGATTTTAACTTTTTATATTTTTAATTTGAGCCTTATACATTTTTTAGTAGAATTATTACGTTAAAACTAAAATATATATATTTGGTAGAAAAAATATATCGATATGCAAATTGATAAGCTAGTTTCAAAAAACAAATTCAAAAAACCTAACGAACAGTGCTTTAGGATATTATATTAAATATAACAAACTTATTATGTCTTATTCGGTGTTCGAAGATATAATCCCTTTCCTATTGTTACCTGGAACATATTTTACATATAAAATAAAAGGAAGGTCGTTTGTGTCATCACGTTACAGCTAACACCTCTACGTTGCTTTTTTTTTCAGCCTTTCATGTCAGGCCACGGCTTTGTGGTTTAGTGTGAAAGTATTTTAACCCTTTAAATGTTAATTTTACAAAATTCAACCCGCATATATATAGCCTAATACTGATTTCTGAACATTAAAATTACGTCCCGAAAATATAATTTGGAATACTAAAAACAACAAGACTAAGTACAACCTTTAACTAAGTAACTCAGTTAGCACAGCCGGTGGGGACTGTTCCAGAGGATACAAGTTCGAATTTTTCATGTGTTTATTGTTCATAAAAATATTTATTTAAAATTGCTTTGTCTATCTTCTGCGAGAATTCCTATGTTTGCAATGTTCATAATCTTTCCAAAATGTGTTAAATTACTAATGTTATTTTTTACGGTTTTTAGGGTTTCGTACCTCGAAAGGAAATAAACGGATAGACTTATGAGATCAATTTGTTGTCCATCGTCCGTCCGTTTGTCTGTCAATCCTTTTTCTCAGGAAGGCGAGGAGTTATCTGAAATTTATATCGAATAATCAAGTTTACTGTCCCTTGAAGCTGTAAAAAAATCAAATGATACATTTATAAAGCAAAATTCCACATTTTTTTAAAACTCGTAAGGGAATCAAAAAAAGATTAACCCGTAAATTTATAGCCTTGAAATTTGTTACCAAGCAACGTCTTATAGCAAAAATAAAAGAAAAGTTGCTAAAACAGTAAATTCTTAGTTACACCCATTTAGTAATCAATTGCGTACGACTATGGTAATAAATTTTATATATTTGTTAATTAAACAGTAGGTAAATTTGCGGATTTTCTTTTTAGCATATTGCAAGGGATTATGCACAAGCTTTTATGCCCCTGCCGGAAGTCAATCCTACTTGGGAAAGCATGATAATGATTTCCGCTACCCTTCGGACGCGTGGTGTAGTATTGTATCTACTACCACTATATACTATCGTGATGTATTTTAAAGAGCTCTTAGGGATGTAATGGGATAGTTTCATCTTATGCTGGTCCCAAATGGAATATTTAAATAAAACATAGGCAGTAGGTGTGATAAGAGAAGAAAACGACCAAAAAAGACATGGCCGAATGAAGGTCCCCGTTGAATCACGATAATTATTCTAGTTTGTTTTTTTTAGTTACTTTTACTGAAATGGATATAACGGAATTATATTTTTCGGTATATAATATACAGACTATTTCTAAAACAAGAAATTAAATAGTTTTTAAAATCACACGTGCATAGGATGGTTTGTAATTCACATTCAAAACCATTTACATAAATAATCCCGAGCATAATTACAGTGCAAGATGTTTTAAAGCATTATAAAAATATGCAAGTGCTAAGGGAAAAAAAAAACATTTATCAACTTTAATTAGATATCACAGACAGAAATATTGCAGGAGTGAAATTCATCAAGACTATATTTTATACTATATGGAGACTTGAATTGTTTCTATAAAAGCTAATTTAAAATACTTATTTAAATTATGGATACGTTGTAAAAAACATTTCATGAATATAATTCTTGGAAAATTTATAAATTAATAAACATTAGTGTAACATAGTATTTGTGCTGTTTAAGTTTTATTACAAAATATTTTATTTCGGAAAGCATGAAAAAAGTGATTATTATTTTTTGTAAAGATTTATTAGTTTGTATACAAATTTAATATTTCTAGCTGAACAATAACTTATATTATGCATTAAAAATAAAACTATATTGTACGGATTTGATAACAAAAAAATATATAATTGTAATTTATGTTGTTTACTAGATTTTTCTGTTGAGTTGAAGAAGTTGCTATATGTTTTAAGTAAACAAATAAAAAAATTAAATAACTATTCATACACCAAAATAACATTATTTAACCTATATTTTTTAGCTTTGATATTAAAAAGTTAATACTGAATATGTGCCTGAATTAATTACTTTATTGTTATAAAATTTTACTCTATCGACGATAATTAAAATAAACTTTGGAATGGATAATTATTTTCGATAATTACTTTCAACAAACATACTTATAGACTCTACATATTTATTTCAATAATATAATTATAAGTTTAGGTATTCTTTCTTATGGATTTAATCTAATTTAAACTTGTTATTACAAATCCCACATCATTTCAGGAAATCATTATTTAATACTTGCAAAAAAGTATTTAAGAAATATCAATACACCTCTACTATACTAGAGTCAGTTCAAGTATAAAATATCTGAAGTATATTTTGAACATTCAATTTACGGAAGTAAATTTACGTTTATGTGATGACAATAATGTATATTAATATATTTTATCTATTATAATTGGATTTTCGAGGGTCTTACCTTGAAATCATTATTGTGTGTCTGACTTTTACTTTAGTTCATATATATATTATTATTAAATTATTGTGTTTATAATTTTTAGGACTAAATAAAAAAACTTTATTAACGAATTTGACAAATAGGATTCATTTTTGTTATTTAGGTATGTTATATTTTTTGTTTGAAAATTCGTGTTATAAATAATATTTGTATATATTTCAATATTACCTTATAAATTGGTGAAAATGATGCCAGAAACTTACTAATACAATACCGTTTATTTGTATCGTACGTATCCTATACTGTTTCTTTGTACAGAAGCCCATGAAGGACTATAAATAGATTTATTATTTTTACATAGAAAACCTTCGTTATTTCCTATTTTTCTATTAGTCCGGGTTGAAACAGTAAAGGTTTGTGAATTTAGGTATTTGATATTGTGATAATTCTTACTGCTCAAAAATTGTCTTATAAGCATAAGAAGAAACGTTTTTTGGATATATATTATTGAGCAATTATAATAATAATAATCATAATACCACACGACAAATTACACACATTGATTTATCCCCTAAGTAAGCAAATTATTTGCTTGTGTTAAGGGTGTTAGACAACGATACAAATACATAGAAATACACATATAAATACTGAGAATATATTTAATAAACGACCAAACCCACAGACATCTATGCTCATCACATAAATGCCTGTCTCCCGCCGGGAATCGAACCCGAGCCCCATTGCGCCGTGACACGTTAGGCGTCTGCGCTAACCACTCGACCAACGGGGTGGTTTTCAATATTCCCTTGATCGTTATTTCTTTATTATCGTCGTATATTCAGTAAAATTTGGTATATAGAAATATTATAAGTTTACCTCACGAATGATAAAAATTGATGTAAAAAACGTAGCCTTATACTTAGCTTAACGTTGACTTACATCAAACATTACTATTTTATAAGTTAATACGTAAAGCAACGTAAGATTATTATTATATGGATTTTAACTTTTTATATTTTTAATTTGAGCCTTATATATTTTTTAGTATAATTATTACGTTAAAACTAATATATATACGAGTATTTGGTAGGAAAAATATATCGATATGTAAATTAATAAGCTAGTTTCAAAACGGTATGGAGGGACGAGAGAGAGATCACCTACAGGAAGCTTAGACTAGCCAATCATTGCACAGTATTTCAGGCTGAGATGCTGGCGATTGAGACCGCGACTAAACTCACCGACTCCAAAAACTGGACTGACACAAATATATTGACAGACTCAAAATCCTGCCTGGACGCACTCAATTCTGACCCGCTAGTGCACCCGCTTGCGCACAAAATAATAAAAAACTTATCAAACATCACCAAGAAGGGACACTCAGTGAGGCTCTACTGGGTGAAGGCGCATGTGGGAATTGAGGGGAACGAGCGAGCGGACAACCTCGCTAAGGAGGCAGCCCTTAACGATAAAAGGAAGGCGATCTACGAAGATTTCCCCATGTCCTTCGCCAAACAAAGATGCAGACAGGAGACTATTGAAGAATGGCAAAGACGATATTCCCAGGGAGAAACAGCATCAGTTACAAAAACCTTCCTGCCGGACGTCCGACGAGCCTTTAAAATTATGACGAGACTGGACATGGACTCACTGACCGCGCAAATTTTGACAGGACATGGAGGTTTCCGCGAATACCTACATAAATATAAACTGACAGACGATCCGACATGCAAATGCGATGACACGACTGGAGAAGGAATCCTCCACCTACTGACTGAGTGCCCAAGATTTGCCAAGGAACGACTTGACCTGGAAATAAGAATTGACAAGACTATAAATTGTGAAAACCTACCTGCCATAATGGACGATGAACACGCACTAGACATTCTGATGCAGTACTGTAAACAAGTGGCAGGTACCATCATACAGGAAAACAAGACTTAATGACAAATACTGACGAGCACTCGAAGGGAAGACATACATTAACTGACGAACAAACAGACACAACCAGAAACGAAGATAAAAATCGGAAAAGTCAAAAAGCCATGCTGGAAAACTGGGTGGCAAATCTAGAAACCATATATGGAAACAAAAACCCAACAAAACCAGGGAAACGACGAGGCCCTAGCTCCATGTGGAAACACATGGACCATCTAGGACCAAGCGACTGAAAACTGGATCGCGGAGGACATTTTGAAAATGCCCAACCGCGAACCACAGCAAACAAACCGGCGGGTACACGAAGAAGAAGATGAAGACGCCTGGACGCAGGACCGCATTGTGCCAATGTGGCCCCAGCATAGCCAGAGGACTGTAAACAAGTAATTAACAGTTAGCAAAAAAAAAAAAAAAAAAAAAAAAAAAAAAAAAAAAAAAAAAAAAAAAAAAAAAAACCTTCGATTTTCCAGTCATCTAATCATAAGTTTACTTTAAGTTATTAAAATATAATTAAATTCATATATTAGTCATTAGGAATTTTATATATTAGTCATATATTAGTCATTTAGTATCTCTATTAGTTTCTTTTTACATCGCTGTGGCTATATAAATGGAAAAAAATAAATAAATAAATAAATAAAAAATAAAAAAATAAAAATAAAAACCATACACTTACCTGCACGTTTGCTGCACACAGCAGAAACCCTGGAAATACAAATAAATAAAACGAATTAATAAACAATAATAATAAATAAAAAAAAAAATAATAATAATAATAAAAAAAAAATAAATAAATAAATAAATAAAAAAAAAAATAAAAAAAAATAGTCATAAATGTAAATAAAGTCCTATGTACAAGCTATGATTGGATACTCACTCGACGGATGTACACGGAACCCTGAAAACAAAACAGAAATGTTAAGTAAATAAAAATCTTACAGTTAAAACCATACTTACCTTCGAGTGTCCACCTAATCATAAGTAAATCATATAAGCTATTAAGTTGGAAAATTAACAAATTAGCCATAAGTACCAGCATGAACTTACCTTGCTGCGGAAGTGTAAATAGTTAAAATAAGAAATAACCTTAGATTTAAGAAAACCTACATTTAAATTACACAAGCACAGATACGCCCAATAAAATAAAATAATAAAAAAAAAAAATAAATAAATAAAAATTTTAACCCAACACTGACTCCGTCCCCCCATGCGGAGGTGCGCAAGGCGAACTTAAAAAAAAAAAAAAAAAAAAAAAAAAATACTGATTTCTGAACATTAAAATTACGTCCCGAAAATATAATTTGGAATACTAAAAACAACAAGACTAAGTACAACCTTTAACTAAGTAACTCAGCACAGCCGGTGGGGACTGTTCCAGAGGATACAAGTTCGAACTTTTCTTGTGTTTATTGTTCATAAAAATATTTATTTAAAATTGCCTTGTCTATCTTCTGCGAGAATTCCTATGTTTGCAATGTTCATAATCTTTCCAAAATGTGTTAAATTACTAATGTTATTTTTTACGGTTTTTAGGGTTTCGTACCTCGAAAGGAAATAAACGGATAGACTTATGAGATCAATTTGTTGTCCATCGTCCGTCCGTTTGTCTGTCAATCCTTTTTCTCAGGAAGGCGAGGAGTTATCTGAAATTTATATCGAATAATCAAGTTTACTGTCCCTTGAAGCTGTAAAAAAATCAAATGATACATTTATAAAGCAAAATTCCACATTTTTTTAAAACTCGTAAGGGAATCAAAAAAAGATTAACCCGTAAATTTATAGCCTTGAAATTTGTTACCAAGCAACGTCTTATAGCAAAAATAAAAGAAAAGTTGCTAAAACAGTAAATTCTTAGTTACACCCATTTAGTAATCAATTGCGTACGACTATGGTAATAAATTTTATATATTTGTTAATTAAACAGTAGGTAAATTTGCGGATTTTCTTTTTAGCATATTGCAAGGGATTATGCACAAGCTTTTATGCCCCTGCCGGAAGTCAATCCTACTTGGGAAAGCATGATAATGATTTCCGCTACCCTTCGGACGCGTGGTGTAGTATTGTATCTACTACCACTATATACTATCGTGATGTATTTTAAAGAGCTCTTAGGGATGTAATGGGATAGTTTCATCTTATGCTGGTCCCAAATGGAATATTTAAATAAAACATAGGCAGTAGGTGTGATAAGAGAAGAAAACGACCAAAAAAGACATGGCCGAATGAAGGTCCCCGTTGTTGAAGTTGAAGAGTTGAAGAAGTTGCTATATGTTTATTCATACATCAAAATAACATTATTTAACCTATATTTTTTAGCTTTGATATTAAAAAGTTAATACTGAATATGTGCCTAAATTGATTACTTTATTGTTATAAAATTTTACTCTATCGACGATAATTAAAATAAACTTTGGAATGGATAATTAATTTCGATAATTACTTTCAACAAACATACTTATAGACTATACATATTTATTTCAATAATAAAATTATAAGTTCAGGTATTCTTTCTTATGGACTTAATCTAATTTAAACTTGTTATTACAAATCCCACATCATTTCAGGAAATCATTATTTAATACTTGCAAAAAAGTATTTAATAAATATTAATACACCTCTACTATACTAGAGTCAGTTCAAGTATAAAATATGTGAAGTATATTTTGAACATTCAATTTACGGAAGTAAATTTACGTTTATATGATGACAATAATTTATATCAATATATTTTATCTATTATAATTGGATTTTCGAAATAAGACCCTTGAAATCGTTATTGTGTGTCTGGCTTTTACTTTAGTTCATATATATATTATTATTAAATTATTGTGTTTATAATTTTTAGGACTAAATAAAAAAACTTTATTAACGAATTTGACAAATAGGATTCATTTTTGTTATTTAGGTATGTTATATTTTTTGAAAATGATGCCAGAAACTTACTAGTACAATACCGTTTATTTGTATCGTACGTATCCTATACTGTTTCTTTGTACAGAAGCCCATGAAGGACTATAAATAGATTTATTATTTTTACATAGAAAACCTTCGTTATTTCCTATTTTTCTATTAGTCCGGGTTGAAACAGTAAAGGTTTATGAATTTAGGTATTTGATAATTCTTACTGCTCAAAAATTGTCTTATAAGCATAAGAAGAAACGTTTTTTGGATATATATTATTGAGCAATTATAATAATAATAATCATAATACCACACGACAAATTACACACATTGATTTATCCCCTAAGTAAGCAAATTATTTGCATGGGTTAAGAGGGTTAGACAGCGATACATATGCATAGAAATACACATAAAAATACTGCGAATATATTTAATAAACGATCAAACCTTAAATACAAACGTCTACGATCATTAAAATCATGCCTGTCTCCATCAGGAATCGAACCCTAGCCCCTTTGCGCAGCTATACGTTTGCGTCTGCACTAACTACTCGAGCAATGCAACGGGGCGGTTGGTGAAGTGGTTATATAAAACCGAGACTGTAGAGATTTGGTAAAAAAAAATGTAAATATTAACGATTGATTACTAGGAGGTTAAAATGATGAAATCGCTAGTACATCCCTTACTATGATGAGAATTATTTTAAATATAGTTAAATGACAACTAACCACTCTGAGAACAGAAAAGCACTGACAAAATGTGCATTAATAAAAAGATATTTAATACAATAAATATATATTATTCATTGCTCGTTGTTTAAAAATATACCTCTTTTTCTAATATTTTTTATCATTTTCTTTTATAGAAAATAAAAGGCGGCTCTTTCGAACAATCGCATTACATCTAACGCCTTCACGTTGTTTATTTTTCTAAAGCCTTTCATGTTACGTCACCGCTTTATTGTTCCTTTCTTGTCCAGTGTGAAGATAAAAAAGATTTATTCGCTTCAGTTAAAAAAAATCTGACTATGCACATATTTAAAACATTTGATCTAGGACACAAAAATAGCATTAAGAATAATAAATTCATTAGGGTCAGTAAAGCTCAGTTTTCAAAATGATGTTGATGAACGAAAGGTAGCAAGCTCTGCTCCTGTTTATTATTTTTTTAATATATTTATAAGGCACAGTTTTAAAATACTGGAGTTCAATTTAGATAATCTACTATCAAGCTGTCAGAACCACCACTTTGTTTCTTAAAAAAAATATAAGACTGTGACTGATGTTAACTTTTATAGGTCCTTAATAAGAGAACGCATTACAAGGCTTGTAGTTTTTGTGACTAGCCTGTAAGAATAACGATAAACAGCACAAGTTGGATCTGCAGGGCTATTCGCTAACTTTGACTTTTCTAATGACCATCAGCTGTGACGTCATGGCAGTTTGTTACTATAGTTACATTATAGGAAATTAGTTGTTTGACAACCATTGTGTCCGCACTTACTGATAGTGATTTTCATTTTAACTGTCAAAAAAGATACGCAATAGCCCTGCTGGAAGCCTTATTTTTAATTCGCCAGATGTGACACGTGTACGTGATAATAAATAAAAGAGTTAAAAATGTCTTCAAACAAACTTAGCAAGTCTTGTTTAATTTGATTAACCATCACGCATCTAGAAAAGCAATAAGCATTTAGCATTAAGCATTTAGTGCTAAGCATTAAGCATAAAGCATTTAGCATAAAGCATTTAGTGCTAAGCATTAAGCATAAAACATTTAGTGCTAAGCATTAAGCATAAAGCATTTAGTGCTAAGCATTAAGCATTTAGTGCTAAGCATTAAGCATTTAGTGCTAAGCATTAAGCATTAAACATAAAGCATCAAGCACTAAGCGTAAAGCTAGCTTAGCATCAACTAAGAGAACTAAAGTGTGAGAGCCTCAAGCTTTATTAGGCTAGCGTCAAATAACAAGCACTAAGCAACAAGTATCAAGGGTCGAGCATTATGCATCAAGCATCAAACTTTAAGCAGCAGCAAGCAGTAAGCAGCAAGCATCAAGCATCAAGAGTCAAACAACAAGCACTATGCACTAAAGACTAAGAACTAAGAACTAAGCAATAAGCACAAAGCACTAAGCAGTAATCACTAAGCACTAAGCACTAAGCACTAAGCACTGAGAACTAAGCACTAAGCACTAAGAATTAAGCATTAAACATAAGACAAAGCATTAAGCATCAAGCCTTTAGCATTAAGCATAAAGTACTAAGCATTAAGCATTGAGCATAAAGCATTAAGCATTAAGCAGTAAACAAAAGGCAGTAAGCTTAGACATTAGGGTATCAAGCACAAAGCATTAAGCATTTAGCATGAAACAAAAAGTATTAAGCAGTAAGCAATAAGCATTAAGAATATAGCATTCATAAATAAGCATAAAGCATAAGCATAAAACATAAAGCAAAAACATAAGCATAAGTATAAGCATAAGCATAAGCATAAGCATAAGCATAAGCATAAGCATAAGCATAAGCATAAGCATAAGCATAAGCATAAGCATAAGCATAAGCATAAGCATAAGCATAAGCATAAGCATAAGCATAAGCATAAGCATAAGCATAAGCATAAGCATAAGCATAAGCATAAGCATAAGCATAAGCATACAGCATAAGCATAAAGCATAAAGCATATTTCACCCAATTTTAATTACAAATAATATAAATTTACTATAAAACCAACTTTTATACAAACTATTGACTAGTAAGTACTAAGTGTTAACTGTTTACAATTAACTATGTATTAATCATCAAGCCCTAATCGTCAAGCATTAAGTATCATGCTTCAAGCATCGAACCTCAAGCTTTAAGCATCAAGCAATAAGCAAAAAAATAAGGCAGTCAACAATAAGCTTTAAGAATTAAGAATTAGCAAAAAGCAATAATCATTAAGCATTAAGCATAAAACAATAAGCAATAAGCATTTAGAAATAAGCATTTAACGTTTTGCAAAAAAAGCACTTAGCAATAAGCATTTAACATTTTGTAAAAAAGCATTTAGCAATAAGCATTAAGCATAAAGCATTTAACAATTTGCATTTAGCAATAAGCGTTTAACATTAAGCATTTAGAAAAAAGCATTCAGCAATAAGCATTTAGCAATTAACATTAAGAAATAAGCATTTAGAAAAAAGCATTTAGCGTTTTGCAAAAAAAGCATTTAGCAATAAGCATAAAGCATATAGCGTTAAGCATAAAGCATTTTGCATTAAGCAATAAGCATTTAGAATTTAGCAAAACGTCAAGCAATTTGTATGTATATAATATGAAAGCCTTTATAACTTGCATGAAATAGATTATGTTTTTACATATGAGGCTTTTACTTATTGATTTAAAAGTTCTAGTATTTTTTAATTGTTTTATTTTCTTGTTTTGCAATAAATATTTGAAAAAATCCCTCATATTTAAAATTAGGGAAATATTATTAAAAATTATTTTCTTTAAAGAAAGTGAGTCGAGGTAGTGTTTCATTATAAAATATAATATAGTTGTAAGAATTTGTAAATTTTATAAAAACAGTTTATTTTGCAAAGATGAAATCCTTTATATTTCAATTTTGGAAAATATTCTTTAAAATTAATTTGTATAAAGTAAAAAGTCCAGATGGTGTATAAAGTTGAGTATAGTAGCTGTAGCTTTTACTAATATATAATAAGCATTTAGAAATAAGCATTTAACGTTTTGCAAAAAAAGCATTTAGCAATAAGCTTTAAGCATTAAACAATAAGTATTTAGGAAGAAGCGTTTAGCATTAAACATTTAGAAACATGCAATAATCATTAAGCATTAAGCATTTAGAAATAAGCATTTAACGTTTTGCAAAAAGAGCATTTATGAATAAGCATTTAACATTTAGCAAAAAAAGCATTTAGCAATAAGCATTTGGAATAAGCATTTAACGTTTTCTAAAAAACATTTAGCAATAAGCATTTAGAAATAAGCATTTAACGTTTTGCAAAAAAAGCATTAAGCATTAAACAATAAGCATTTAGGAAAAAGCGTTAAGCATTAAGCATTTAGAAACAAGCAATAATCATTAAGCATTAAGCATTAAGAAATAAGCATTTAACGTTTTGTAAAAAAAGCATTTAGCAAAAAACGTTAAGCAATAAGCATTTAGCATTAAGCATTAAACAATAAGCATTTAGCATAAAGCATATAGCGTTAAGCATAAAGCATTAAGTACTAAGCATTTAGCATTAAACATTAAGCATTATTTTTTAAGCATCAAGAATTTAGTACTAGGCATTAAGCATTACGTATAAGGCACTAAGCATTAAGCACTAAGCATCAAATATAAAGCGTCAACCATTAAACACTAAGCATCAACTATCAAGCATAAAGCGCTAAGTAGCTAGCATCAAGCGTCCAGCATTTAGCATCATTATTGATGCTATGCGATGCAAGCGTGAATCAAATTATATTCCAATTTGTAAGCCTTTATAAGTTCAATCTCTCTCTTGCTGGCTATGTGTTTTTCTCCTCCACTTAGCTCTGTCTTTGTCATCGTCATCGGAGATCTTGCACTCTGCCATATCCTTGGACACTACATATCTCCATTTTGTTTTGGGTCTGCCTCTGAATCTTTGACCAGGGATGGACAGTTGTAGCGCCCGGTTTCCCATGTAGTCTGATGGTCTCCTCTTGACGTGGCCATACCATCTCAGCCTGTTCTCCTGCAGCTTATCGGCGATGTTGCGGACGCCCAGACTGCCTCGCACGTACTCGGTGCGGATTTTGTCGAGCCTTGTGACGCAGCACATCCAATTCAGCATCTTCATCTCGGCGATTTGGATGGTATGAACGATGTTCCCAGTGATCTGTTGTTTCTGTTTCTGTTTCTGTTTGTGCTGTCTCCACGACATTAGTGCTTCTTGTAACTCCATCTGCTTTCCGTGCAAATGGCTACATCGTCAGAGTAAATAAATGTCCATGCTACTGTGTTTTGCGCTTCTTCAGTGAGCAAGTCCAAAACCAAGCAAAACAAGAAGGTGCTTAGAGCGGAACCTTGATGCACGCCTTCTGTGACCGCTATAGATTTTGTTTCGCCGACTACCGAGCGAATCATAGATCTGACCCTTTTATACATGTGGTCAATGATGGTAATATGGTGCTCGGGGATATTCTTCTTGCGAAGGCTCCAACATATCGTAACCCTTGGAAATTGATCGAATGCCTTTTCCATGTCTGCAAAAGCGACGTGCAGGGGTCGCTTTTAGCGCGATACTCCTCAGCAATGGTGTTCAGAGCGAACATCGGATCCGTGGATGATAAACACGGTACGAAGCCATAATGATTCCTTAAGAGAGAACACTCGGACCTTAATCGATTGTCGATTACTCGCTCATAAAGTTTCAAAGTATGGCTTAACAGTTTGATTCCGCGGTAGTTATTGCATCCCTGCGTATTTGCTTCCCTTCCCCATATAGATAGGTACAATAGTGCTCTGTCTCCACGCATCTTGCATTTTTAAGGTAAGCAGCATCCGGTTAAAGAAGTTGGTAAGAAGTGCGATGCCATCCTCGCGCAAACATTTCCAGACTTCTATTGGAATACCGTCTGGACCTATGGCTTTCCTATTGGACATTTTCTGTAATGCTGTTTTTATTTCTATTGGGTGGATTGGTGAAATAAGGTTGACTTTCATTTCTGGAAGCTGTGTGGTTGATTGATGAGGATTCAAAAGTTCAGAATAATATTGATGCCAGGTTTTTATTACATCTTGGTCTTTATACAATAATTACTCGCCATTAGAATCTTTGATGGTTTTACATCGAGCAGGATCTTTAGAGCTCCGGTTTCGCTGTTTTGCCAGCTTGTAAATCTGCTTTTGTCCTTCTTTGGTGTGTAAATTGTGTAAAGGTCTTTTTGGGAATTAGCGCATTCTATGGCTAATACTTTCTTGGTTTTTTTCTTAATTTTTCTGTATTTCTCTTTACCTTCTATAGTTCTGGTAGTCTGCCAAGTTTTAAAAGCTATTTTCTTTTGCTTAACTGCATTTTGCACCTGTTCCGTCCACCACCATTCTTCTATGTCAGTCCGCTTACCGCCTTTAGTACGCCCAAGGACATTGTTTGCAGCTGTTGTGATAGGCTTGCGTAGGTTCTCCCATATAGTATCGACGTCTGACGTCTTTATAACTTGAATTAAATAGATTATGTTTTAGATACGAGGCTTTTACTCACTGATTTGAAAGTTTTTTGTTATTTTCTCACATTTTTACTTACTTGTTTTGCAATAAATATTTGACGAAATCCCAATAAATATTTGACGAATAAGATCATAATATTTTTCGCAATAAATATTTGGCCAATTTATAGACGAAAAAGAGAGAGAGAAAAACTTTAATCTTAATTTCTTATAAAAATATTAAAGTAATCGTAGAATTTACTACAATAAACTGAACTGCCAGATCAAGGTTGGTAAGCAAAACGAAGAGTTGTTTTAAAATATTTGCCTACCAAAGAACTGCTGTATCGTCTACTATCGAGATAACCGTTACACGCCTTTCATCAAGATGTGACATAAACCAAAGTAAGACACGTGTGCGTTAAATAACATGTGGACGTAACCTTGAAATGTGAAAATATAACTCCTGGTAATAGTATAGAATTTATTCAATTCATTTGAAAACGCTAGTAACTTCGTTTGTCTATCGATATCGAATGTACGATATACTACGACCATCAAAATGTACAAAACCTTACCTAACCTGCAGTAAATCTCTCTGTATAAATGTTTTTTAATTACCAAAAAAATATACATTTCTAATGAAGTTTAAGTACTTCACGGGGCCAGTAGTACAGTTTCAGAACGAAAATTATAATTAAATGGTTAAAACTCTTTGCTTTACGATGATGCGAAGCTCATAGAAGACATCTCTAAAACAACAAAAATTATTTGTGTTTCAACTGATTTGGTGGTATAAGCCCCTATAATTATCTATATTATGACAAATACTATAATTAGAACTAACTACTACAATTCAAAATAATCATTTTACTATAGATTTAATATAAAATAATGTCACGTTTTAAAATTTAATATATAATGACCTCTGGGAATCGCCAGAGTGCACTTGGATTAGATCTTCATAGACAGACTAAATGAGATGAATAAAAGTTTTGTGCCTTAATAAAGTTGTTGGATTTTTAACGGAGATTAGATTTTCTGTAAATGTCGACATAATGGCATTATTATTATAAAAAAAAGAGTAAAATGTTTATACAATTATTGCTTACATATATATTTAGATAGCTTTTAATAACACATATCCAAGATTGGCTTCAATAAAATAAACAAAATAACTTTTGTTTATTTTTTGTCATTATATATTATTTTATCAAAATGTTATAAAATAGTCTGTAAGGTTTCCTTCATCGACTCCGGACTCTTATCATAAAAATATATATCATTACTGTTCAATAATTTTGACCCGTATTCACGAAAATTGCGTTAATTTTTTTCAACTGTAAAATTCAATCGTGCAAACCGTTTCAGTAGAATTCGTGTAACCAACATGAAAGATAATACCGACATGAACGAAACAGTCCAGTAAATTTTAATCCAAATTATGTGTGAAGTACTGCCTGTTATTATTCAAAGGTACTCTATAACAAAAATAGAAGCATACAATTTATTTCACTTAAATTGCCCTTATAGCTACTAATAACTTGTAATCACTAAAAAGTAGTTCTCGCACATAATTGTAGGCCAAGATGATTTTCCTGAATTTCGACTTGAGTTTAAAAACAACTTTACCGTTAAAATATTTTTAAATGGATTATTATATTTGTAACAGATATTCATTATTTCAACCTACCTACATGATCATTGTTTTATCGAATTACACCCTTGACATCAAAATTGGGCTCATTGACGCGACATGAGCTATGACGTCATTAAATACTAATTTACTTTTTTTAAATAAACGTATGAAATTTAGTTTTTTGGTAACGTAGCGTCCGTATGAAATGTTTGATGAAAGCATTAACATTTTATGGAGTAGTGAATATCGTACCAGATTTGTATATTTACCATTGACCCTTTATAATTGCAATGCAGGACAGATTATACTCACGAAATATAGTATGAACTATTCTAAGATAATAACGTAGAAGGCGTACGTAAGGCGTAGAAAGAAATAAGAAATAACAATTCCAAAAAATAAAAATGCAATGCAATTGTTTTAAACATATTCCTGTATTAATATTAGATTGTGTGCTCCTGTCTGTACATTTGAATATCCCTGATGGTTAACCAATCACGATGGCGTACATTATTCTCATTGCCTTGATTTACCAATAATTGAGCTTAGAACTCTCTATTAAATAATACTTCTTCATACGATAGCTTCTTTCCGGTACTTCCCAACACAGTCTACGAGGCAAATAAATAATCACAAACAATAATGACTTTTCCAAAGTTTAAAAAATATAAAACTGACTTTGATTCTTTTATTCATGGAGCATAATACCCTAGATTAGTTTAATATAAAATAATTATTATATTTAAAGTACTAAAAACACTTTAAGGTTTCTTGTTAACTTTGTACCATTCCCGTTAGTTGGTAGATAAAACAAATATATTTTAAACAGTGCCCCTAGTAAGAGTTTGACGTTACGAAAACCATAACAGTTTGCACAAATAGTAAACAGAGTTTTCAAGACGTAAAAACTGGTACCAGGCATAGAAAAGTTAGAATATTGAACAGCGAGTTGAAATCTTCAAAATTATACGCTTAGATCATTTACTATGAATAATTTTGTATTAACGCCTTGAAATAATTTTATTTTATTCTAAGTATGCGATTGTAATATAATTTATACTACAAATCACAACATAACATTTATAAGATGCCTTACTTACACAACCAGGTTATATTAAGTAATAAGGGTTGCACCCCGCTGAGACAATCTATTTCCACATCTCAAGGACACAAAGATGACAATAAGAATGAATTATTGTCACAAACACACAACTGTATTGTTACGTCGGTAGATAAATAATATTTAATTATTAAACTATAATTGAAATAGTTGCATTGATTTATTTAATGGTAAAATAATAACAAAACAAATAAGTAGGTATTTTTATACTACTTTTTATAGTTTGTTTGTATAGAATTTATGGCCAGACTATGTCCATTTCAAGATAATGTTTCACCACGAATAGTAATCCCCAATGAGTTTAAAACTAGTCAGGCAAATTAAAAAAAAGACGCAAGTATATTATATTTATTAGGAATAGTTCTATTTACATTCTATTGAAAAACCATTCTTAGTTTGAGTTGGAAGGTGATGTTTTTATATAATTACTATTTTTATAAACTGATATAAACTTTAAATGCTTATACTCATAGTTATGTAAAATGATTCAGTATATACGTCATCATATAGACGTAGGGTTGCTCATTTATTTGATTATCTCGCTCGAGTTCAAGAAGTCAATGTTGACTCTGCTATCTGTCTTTTATTAGTTCACCCCTAAAAACCCAGGGCTTTTTTAAAATATTATGTTAATAAAATTTTAACTTTTAGATTGTTATTCCACTTATGATTATGCAAATATTTTGGTACTTAAAGATATTTTAGTTAACTCGTACTATTTTCATAGCAAATTAACAAATTTTTGCTTGCTATACAATACTAAGGATTATCGCGAAAGATATCTTTTAATTTAGAATTAATACGGCAAACAAAATTAATCTCCATTAATACTATGAAACAAATATAAAATTAATACAATTAAATATGAAATTAATACAAGTTTACTTACAAAGATAATGGATCTTTTCAAAGTACTCAGAAAGTATAGGATTACTGCTTTTGAATAGGAGAGACAATTATACCCCACAAGCCCGAGAAAGTTATTCCTTTAAAATTAATTTCATTTGTGCGAAACTTTATTATCGTCAGATAATATTTAAAATGTACATAAAATATTTCTGCGAATATGGTTTTATTTTCAGTTTATAATTTTGCATATTTTGCAATATTTTTTTTACAAAAAGTCTTTATATTTTAAAGTTTATAGTAATCTTTTGAAAGGATAGTTTTGGAAATTATCTGCAGCATACAAGCTTTACCTTTTTATCATGTGAGTTGTGGACTCTCATGCATGTCACAACCATATTAACGAATAATTTCCACCCTACACACACATACATACTCACACTTTAGACCAATATTTAACATTTAACCGCCCCGTTGGTCGAGTGGTTAGCGCAGAGGCCTAACGTGTCACGGTGCAATGGGGCTCGGGTTCGATTCCCGGCAGAGACAGGCATTTATGTGATGAGCATAGATGTCTGTGTTTCTGGGTTTGATCGTTTATTAAATATATTCTTAGTATTTATATGTGTATATATTTGTATCGTTGTCTAACACCCTTAACACAATCAAATAATTTGCTTACTTAGGGGTTAGATCAATGTGTGTAATTTGTCCTGATATTATTATAATTATTATTATTATTATTATTATTTGTAAAGTTAAAAGCTCAATATGTATAATCTGATTTTTGTTAGCTAATGGCTCTTGGTTATTTATATAAATGAAAAAATGTTTATGCGATAATTATTTGTTCTTTTTTTTTAATCATTTCACATATAACCACAAATCTTTCTAGGAATTCAAATATTTAATTGACTTTGTACGATGAAATATGTGAACATTATCAGGATGTTACCTGAAAAATGTTTTACGGCAAAGACAGTATACGAAACGGATTCATGTTATTATTATTTTTATTTAGTTCCTTTGTAAAGTACAGTTAAATGAAATACTAGAGTGAAATTTTATAAGATGGAAACCGAAACAGAACAGAACAGACACCGTCCTGTCACTCTGTCAATGGAGCTACCACGCCTATATTTCCCGTGGTTGTAATGAATCTAATCTTACCTGCCCGTATTGATAAGTTTTCCATTGCTCTTAGTAAATTGTTTACTTTTAAAATGTAAATTAGCGACATACATTTTTGGGTTTTATCAACACAATATTCTCAACATAACTTGTAAATCAATATTAATAAATAAATACATGCATATGCATATGCATGCACATTACACGATACTCAAAATAAGAAGTTTTTGACCATTTAGTAACATTCCTAAAAATACAAGCAACTATTTTAAATTTATATAAATATAGAATGTAAAAAAAAACCGATACGGGCAGGGATTCGAACCCGCGACTACTGGGAAACCGTCCCGTCGCTCTACCAACTGAGCTACCGTATCGCTGTCCGTCTCGGTGAATTAAGCATTCTATATGTGATCGTCTTTATCGGGACGGTGGTGACATCTATTAGGTTTCTTTCGAAAATCCTAACCAATGTTTCTAACTTTGCAGTATAGATAAACATTGAAAAGATGCCACTACCGAAATTAATGTTTGAAAATATCTTTAAACATGTATAGCCATGTTAAGCTTATTTAAATTTATATAAATATAGAATGTAAAAAACCGATACGGGCAGGGATTCGAACCCGCGACTACTGGGAAACCGTCCCGTCGCTCTACCAACTGAGCTACCGTATCGCTGTCCGTCTCGGTGAATTAAGCATTCTATATGTGATCGTCTTTATCGGGACGGTGGTCACACGATCACATAATAAATGTTAATAAAAGTCATCTAGTTACATGAGTGATTTAAGTTTATTAAAAAAAGCTTACAGCCTGCGATTATATTTTCACATAATCCTTACTATTATTGTTAAAAGTAGATCTCTGTTTGAATGAAGTACCAACTACTCTACTTAAAGAAATAAAAGCTTAATTTGTTTCTTTCAATCTCTATTAAGTTAACTACTTAAGAGTATTCTATATTAAGTTCTAAAGCTTGGAACAAACTTTCAAAGAATTGACTTTATTATTTATTAAAACGGTAATTTTTTTTTGTTATAATCATTTGACATATATTATTGTGTAACCTAAAAAGTTTAAATAGTTAACATTGTGTAAAGCTTTGTAACGTTGTGAAGTGAAGGTCGTAAGCCACTTAATTATTTATCAAGCTATAAAACTGTCAAATTTCCTCTGGCCTTTTGTTAAAAACTTTATTAGTTATTAGCACACCCGCAAGTGGTCTGCTTGTGTTTAATGTGTTCTACCTTAGAATTAAATTTAATGGGTGTAAAAGTTAAATATTCAATAAAAGTTAAGTGAAACGAAAATTTTAACATTGTTACGAGTATTGAATATATTTCGATAGAATCCGTTCCGAAAGAACTTCGAGTTTAAGAATTAAAATTGAAATATTGTATTTTTAAGATCTACGTTCAAGATAAGTTCAAATTTGACACATTGACATAGTATTAAAGGTTAAGCTAGAAAAAATAATGGTGTTTATGTAATCATCTATGAATAATGAACAGCAGATCAATGAACTAAGAACCTAATTAACATCACTTTGACAATAGTTGTTATCATTATTAGTATCTATATTTTGCAAGTAGCTTTTGATATTAAATGCTTGGAAATTTTGTTCTTAGTTACATTACGATGTATTTTATAAGATAGAGTGATGGTAGCCTAATTATTGTAGCGTGCTTGAAAGCAGTTTTAACGGACTCCCGAGAACCCATGCTGTGTAAGCTATAGATTATAAAATAAAATAGAGTCTTCATATACATATTATATTACAAACTGGGGATCTAGGTCCCAGAGTGTAAGATAATAATAATAGTAATTAGTAATAGGAGTATAATAATATCGTAATAATACTAAAGTTTATTAAATAAAGTTTATGTATTTAGTTGTGGCAGTTGTCTACTGTTCCTCTGCTCATATATCGCTGATCTTTATCATTTAGTCTCCTAAGTGTGATTAAGATTTTTCTTAAAAAATAATTTTACTAAAAAGTAATAAATTATGCTGTTGTCTAGATTTTTTTATCTGTTACTAGATTAGCAGTTCGGCTACAAACTTCTTAGTGATGAAGTTTACAGATATAGGTGTTTTGGTCAATACCATCAAAGATCTGAAATAGATAATAAATAATACTAATGGCATCCTTTACGACTGACATTTAAGGTTCCAAGGTCCTTAATTTCAGACCTGCATAAGTTGTCTATCTACTTAACCGCCCCGTTGGTCGAGTGGTTAGCGCAGACGCCTAACGTGTCACGGCGCAATGGGGCTCGGGTTCGATTCCCGGCGGAGACAGTCTGTGTTTCTGGGTTTGGTCGTTTATTAAAAATATTTTCAGTATTTATATGTGTATTTCTATGTATTTGTATCGTTGTCTAACACCCTTAACACAAGCAAATAATTTGCTTACTTAGGGGTTAGATCAATGTGTGTTATTTGTCCTGATATTATTATTATATACTTTTATTGAGACCAAACTGTTGTATTTGGAGTAGGTTAAATTATAAAATACATGGATATAATTAAATTATAAGATACATAGATACATTTTTACGAGAGTCATCTGTAAGAAACAATTCCTTTGACGCCCAATGAGATTGAAAAGTTTTAGTAACGTCAAAACCGTCTTTAATAAGTTCCTGTTTCAAAGGAAGTGTATAATTAATGGTATTTTCAACAAACTCTATATTATGATTAACAAGTTATTTAAAACCATTTCCTTATTCAAATAAATTATATATCTGAAAAATTACCTCCTAACAGGATAGATTCACTGAGAATATTAAATTACTTCTCGACACGAATAAACAATACTTAGCTAAACAAGCATTATATTACAGCGCTAATTAGCTAAGTTAAAATTTATTATTATTGTTTGTACCAACAAAAACATAGCGTGATTCAATAATAAAAAAATATATATATTCTTATATTGATTTGGATGTAGTTTGTTGCGGTTTCAATAAAATAAACTAAACTAATATGTCAGTTTGTATTTATAAATCACGTATTATTTATTTACAATTGTAATTTTTTTTATTTTTGCTAGTAGTTTACACGCTTGGATACCACTTCTCTCCAAAGAGGAAGACTTTAGAAAATGCTTAGCAGTTTCTGTTGTTGTGGTTTTGGTAATATAGAATTTTAATTAAAATAACGTTTTATTAATGTATCTGTGTGTATTGCCTAAGATTTTTTTTTATTTTAATCAAATTTGACTTAGTTGTATCGTTTCTGTATATAGTGGGCAATAAAAAAAAATATTACAAGTATTTTATGCAAATTTAATAACATTCATGCTAACGAAGAGGTTACTGTTATCCAGGAAATAAGCTCAATACTATTGACAAAGCTGAGGCAATAGTGTATTTTGATTTGGGATACAATATGATGATAAACAAACATTACTGGACTGTCAAGTGACGATTGATTGTCAATCTCTCCATCACATGATCAACTAATTAGAAAGAACACGGAACTAGACAGTCTTTTGTTATTTGCAATGTTTTAATATGTTAATGTTTTAATAACACACCAATTGCAATGTTTTAAGAAATACAATCCTTATCTTGTTACAAATTAAACATAAGTTGACCTTCACCCAACAAAATAGGTTATATTTTTCGAAAACTAATATCAAACCTACATTATTTCAATTACTGTCGTACACACTTAAATAAACTCAATAGTTTATTTAAGTGTTTAATTAATGTTAATAAGTTTATGTTAAATAGTTAAAGAAAATAACCGAGGTCTTTACTTCTGCTGTTTTAGCTGCATAATAATATTTTTTTTCTTTAAAACAAGACCAATGCAATTTCTTCGTTTTATAAAGTACTGACTTTTGCAAATGACTTAGTTTGCTCGTTTCCCTTTTGATTGAAAGACTGAAGCATAAAATTATAAACCATCTATCAACCTAAAATGTTCACAAATCTATAAATTTTGAGTTTTATTATAATTAAAGACTCAACTAAATTTTGGGTTGTACCTGCAAATAAGAGAATATACTAGAATGAAAATTATACAAGATATTTAAGTCAACTTTTTCCATTTGAAACGATTCACCTTCTTCTCGGTACCTGAAGTCCAAAGTTCATTTACTCAGGACAACTCACAACTTGAATCTTCGTGCGTCGTCCAACCTTATTTTATATATTTCTTTACGTCATACTGGTTTTTTGTCTTCCTCTTTCACAGTAAAGACAATAAAACTCTAGAAGGGCCTGCCTGATCATCTTCGACGTGCTCCTAATAAGCATGATATATTTATTTATTTATTCAATTTATGTGCAAGTCTGATATATTTATTTATTTATTCTATATTGTTCCAACTAGAACAATTGAGGGACTTAATGTTAAATAGCATTCTTTAACAGTCAACCTTGAGGATGGATAGAGACTTAAAAGACGGTACAATAACACAAAAAAAAATATATAGCGTAATGATTTATTATTTATCAGATATTATGTTGTATATGTAGTAGTTTATATATTTATTGTAGTTCATAGTATATTTAGTATATTGTATGTAAGGTATATATTTAAGTTTGTTAACATATGATATTTTAGTTTGAATATGTATTACATATTTAGATCTTTAGTCATAGTTTTGAATTTCAATTGCTTTTTTTTTGTATTGTACCCTAGTAGTTTTTATTTCTTTTAGTAGGTCGGTTGACTGGTAGATAATGCTTTAGCATTAAGTCCGCCAATTGTATAATTTTGTACAATAAAATTTAAATAAATAAATATTGACTACAATTGGGTTGTTGTGTTAAGGCAGATACTATTTGCAATCGGGGAGTCACGGTGAGTGCGAAAGCGATCCCGTGGCGCCCCACTAAGGCGATGAGGTCAACCGTTGGTTTTTTAGTGGGTAGCCTTAAAAATGGCAGCGTCTTCTATGCTGCCGGGTAGTCCCACATACCCCCTCGGTCATCACCTTCCTGGCCGCAGGGATGGTGCGTAACGCATTTTTCCAACGATAAAAAAAAAAATAAAAGATACTATTTGCAAACCACATGTTTATCGTTTTTTGAGCTAAGGTACTAGTAACCAACGATCTGAACTCTTGAGCTCTAAGGGGAAAACATTAAATAGCATTTTCTCTCGCTGTTTCATAGAGAGAATGAATCCCTGGCGGTCACAACAAAAGATGAAGCCAATTTTCTTTTCTTTTCTTCACTCCTTTAACCTCAATCACGACTATAAGACGATTATGTAAATACATCGTCTACCAATAGTGTAGTTTCGCAAGCACATAATATCACACACGCCAATATGTGGAATAAATTTACTTCGGCGGTGTTTGAGGATCGTCATTGAATGGGTTTCTTTAATAAGTGCTACTAATTCGTTCGCAAACGCCCGCAACCCTCTTGTGCGTCCTTTAATATTGCAAGAAACCTTAAGCCGCTGCGATTACTTACCATCAGGTGGTCCACAGGATTGCTTGCTCTACTTTAAATTTATATAAAATATGGTTTGCAAAAATATTTAAAAGTATTTCACCGGTTGACCTAAGAAAGATATTGCTGTTTAATTTTATTATTATTTTTTAGTCTTTACTGCCCAAAACTAGAAAAATAAGCGGATGAGAAGCTAATGCTTAAAAGTTTTCTCTGCCAGCCATCCTCGGTAAATAAATCATCGCCATTCATAATTATTCCACTATGATTTTAAACGATTTTATATGCCTCAGAGATATATTACATAGTTATTTAATATTTTATCTTGCAGAGAAAGCAAAAGGATTTAAACGTTAATTGATTGTAAATGGCAGCTTTTATTTATCGGAATCATTGAGTTTACAGTTTATAAAGTTGATGAAAAGTATCTATAAACATGTATAGCCATGTTAAGATTATTTAAATTGTAATACATATAAAATGAGCAATAAATCGATAAGGGCAGGATTCGAACCCACGACAAGATTTATTATACTCAAAAATATAATCTTTAACCTACGCATATTGCATATACGCAGGTATATGTGTGTGACATACATATTTTACACCATGTAATGAAATACTGTCTGTAAAATAATACATTTTCACAAAATCACAAACTTTGTAAATTTCTATGATTTCAAATGTTATATGTATTCTGAAAATTTTACCTGAAACAAGATTTACAGGGAATAAGGATGTACACAACGAAATCCTTTTTTGTTTTTTTTTAATTAGTAAGTTTTTCTTTTGTATCGTACGCTTGTATGAAATTCTTGAAACGAGTTAAATTAAATAATATTATGATAAAAGTTTGTTTTTATCTCAAGGTCCCTTTAAGTTATCTGTAGAAATAATAACAATAATATCACAGGACAACTTACACATATTAATCTAACCCCTAAGTAAGCAATTTATTTGCTTGTGTTAAGGGTGTTAGACAACGATACAAATACATAGAAATGCACACTATAAATACTGAGAATAAATTTAATAAACGACCAAACCCAGAAATACAGACATCTATGCTCAACATATACATGCCTGTCCCTGTCGGGAATCCGAAGCCGAGTCCCATTCCGCCGCTATACGTTAGGCGTCTGCGCTAACCACTCGACCAACGGGGCGGTTAGGCTTAAAGCATATTATTTGAGTATTTAAACAGGTAAGAAGTAACATTAAGTCTACATTACTTTCAAACTTTGTATTTATTTCTCTTTCCAAATAAAGAAAAAATAAGGAAAAGGTTTTCTTATTTTTCAGTGATATTTTGCTTACGTGGGCTAAAAAACTACTATCTTTGAAAAAGAGAAAAAATAATAAAAATAATGTTTCAGTGAGTCGATTTCTCTTAATATGTTAAGTTAAGCGAACTTTTATGTCGCTGGGATGACGACCAGTGCAACTTGGTCGAAATGTCAAGCAATTAAAAGTTATATGATACCTATTTCAGATGCGTTAATTTTCGTTATATAATATAATTATATAAGTTAAGTTTTCCGGTTTTATCAGCTAAACGGTACTATGACAGTAATACATTACAATTATACGTACTACTCAGGTGGTATAATAACAATTGTTTAATTTTTATGAATTAGCTTAATAATAAATAATAATATTGTTTCCTTTATTTTATTTTTGTAATGTTTTACTTTGTTACGTTTTTGTTTTAACAACAAGTCAAGGGTTGACTGGAAGACATCTTGGGAAGCCTGCCTTTGTATACTTTATAAAGTTGTTTTTATTTTTTACATTTGTACCGAGTTATTATGTACTATAAAGTACAATATTGTTTAAAACAACGACATAATAAATGTATAACCCTTCAATTATAGGTAAAATAAAATGTTTTTCTTTGCATTTACTTTTCCATTTGGAAGCGTACAATGCTTATTTTTATTGGTATTTAACTTTCCTGATTGTTTTGAAAGTATTTGCTAAATACAATAATAATTTATGGCTAATAAGTTATTATATTCTTAAACTATGTAATATGTTTTGTATTTATATTTTTACAAATTCTTTTAATAAATAATTAAAGTAGGTGGTCGATTTTTTAATCCAATCCTTTTACTCAAAGTAAGCATTAATAAAAGCTCGCCCAGTCACGAAACCTTCGTGACACGTACAGTCTTGTTACATTAATTTAACTGCAGTTTGTTTAAAGAATAACTACATCTACGTCATCGTTACCATCGAATAAAAGTTCAGAAATAGTTCAAGCCAGAAATAGTTCAGTAGCTACTTATATTCGTTTAAATAATTAGCTTATTAATAATACTTAATCCGTTTCGTGCGAATGACAATGCTAAAATGCTTTCGATTCTTCAATTATATTTCCAATCAATTTCCTAGTTTTTCAAGAGTGGTAAAGTATCTGTAACTCTTTTTGTTTCGATTGGTAGAAGCTTCCTTTGACAGTCAAGTGAACCATCTGTTCGTTTGCCAACTCATTAAATAAAAAGAAACACGTCATATCCTCGACTATTGCCTTAAATCAATAAGCAATAAGGCTGTCTCACGAAGGCTTTATATATTGAAATAGAATAATCCGAGCGAGACGTTTAATCTTCTTCCTTAACCAATTAGAGTCTAGAATCTAGTCATTAACTTAGATCTGATTGAATCTATTCTGAGCTAAGTTTCGTCTAGTCTAAGCTCTATTTAACTATTTATTATTTGCATTGTTAGAAATTAATCGCTATGGTAAATAATAAGAATAGGTTCAAATTTTACTAAATATATCAATCAATCAAGTTAATTGCTCAAATCTTTTACAATATGCCCAAAATTTTGGATTTGCTGGCACCTTCAGGCTACACCACATTATTATATATAGTTAATACTAAGATAACATAGGACTTAAATAATAAACAAATATATTTATATTTTTAATCTAATATCATACAAAATATCATGTGCATAAAAATGTTTGGTCATTAATGGGAACAAAATTTATTTTATACTAATATTATTTATTTATTTATTTTTACCTGTTATATCTATATTTCGTTGTTGTTTATTCGGCTTGCCATTGGTCCAGTTTTATATGTTTTTCCTCTTCAAATATATGTAGATATTTTTAGGCACTTTTGTATTTGGTAACAAATATTTATACGGACGATTATTAAACTAGGAATATTCTACGTTATTTTTCCGTTAGTTAAATTACCTATTTATTGATATTTGATTTGTTTTATTTTGAATGGAATTGAAAGTTTGGCTAGATAAGGCAACATAGTCTCATGGCAAATCATTATCAGCAAGTGCCATCATCACCAACAATTCCTCGAATACTGTGAGGAAAATAAAGATCTGTTAATAATAAATATTAAATAATTATATGTAATAAAATTTGCAAAAACAAAACAAGAGTAAACCTATCCACATCGTACCCAGAGGTAATGATATAACAATTGAAATTAACATAAAACAGGTGTTGCTAACAGACACAAAAGTGTAATAAAAGCTACGGCGTCCACCTTGCATATTCTGACTATAAAACGACGAATTTTGGTGTATTTAGGCCAAATAATACTTGCGTTGTTTAGTATTTTTTCAAAATTAACCTTATTTAATAGAAGACATGTATGTACTCATTTTTAGAATCGAGAAATTATAAGATTATAAACCTATTTTAAACCAACTTACTACTTCACTGAATCTCTAAAGATAACTAAATTGCTTACATTTTCTACGGCTTACATCCCAGCCCCAAACCAACTATCCAGAAAACCAAACCCCGGATATCCCCGGATAACCCCGGGTATAATAATAACAGGAGTTATTGATTCTTGATAAACATATAAGTACTTAATATTATTTTTCAGAAGTTTTGTATTACAATGAGTAATAAACGTTAGAAAAATCTGCATATGAAACAACATTAATATTATTTTCTTCAATATTTTGCACGAAATCTATGCATATTATATAACACTCCCTACGCAGCTGTATTGGGCTTATTATTAGTGACTAGCTTTTGCCCGCGGCTTCGCACGACTTAAATTCGTAGTAAAACAATTCTCACTTCCCTTTTATTGTATTGGCTTCTATATGACTTATTTTAAGTTAAACAATCAAAATTACGACATCGGCAGACATCGCTCACTGTCAAAAGTATATTTAAAGTTTTTAATAAGGATACAATATTAGGTACTGTAATTATTTTTATACCTCTTTTGTTTTTACTTAAATGTTCATTTAAATACTTCTTAAACAGAGTACTTATTAACTTTTCTAACCATATATCACACTTATAGATTTTCATTGAACATAATCTAAATATTACCATGTAAACTTGAAAAATTCTGAGCTACACAATCGAAGTTATTTTCACCATCCACTTGCAGGTCTAGTTTTATTAAAAAAAAACTATTTTAAATGATAAACGTTCAATTAGCTATATACATTAACAAAATTTTGAATAATGAACCTTCACAAAAGCCATTTTTGAGCGGTCTGCACGGTTCCATACCAGAGTGCGCCGGTAGATCGTACGGCCGCAAACGCGAAGACCCTATATTTTAAATCTGTAATATCTTCGAATATATTCGTTAAAATTACATGTTGTAAGGGGCTATATTGTTCCATATTAAATGTAAAATGTATTTAAGTTACTTAATTAGAAACGGATTAAAGCTGTATTTCTTAAAATTGCTTCGTAAATTACCTAATATTTTTCGTAAAAAGTATAGGATAAAAATTTGCTTTTGTGGGTTATTCCTAAGAGATAAACATATACCATCGCAGATTTTCTTGTAGAACTTTTTAAGGTAAACAATACTTAGTACATTATTTTGATCTATCTCGTGGAGTTCAACCAGCATTTGCATTGTAAGCGAAAACAAAGAGACAAACAGATAAACAGAGAAAGATTTTAAAAATGCTCAAAAGGAATTCTGTTAGTTTTTTAAATATTTCTAATGTACAAAGACTACTCCTCTACAGATTTATTACATGTATAAAATAAGATTTTCATGGTACCTATTACGTCATTGACATATATAGTCATAACTTTTTTATTTATTAACCGATTTGGATGAAATAAACATTAAATGTTAAGTGAAGACTGTGATATATATATATTCCTTAAAACCGCATTAAAATTGGTTAAGCCGTTTCTGAGATTAGCGTGCACAAACATACAGACATACAGACATACAGACATACAGACAAACAGACAAACTGAAAAACCATTGTTTTGGGTTCTCTTGCTCTTATAAAGCTCCCCTATGATGTTTTTTTTTTTTGATTCCATGTACAGGAATGGCTCAGTGACGATTTTATTATATGTATAGATAAGACTAAGGTAGAAATACATTTTTGACGTTTTGACTACATTTACGAATATTTATATAATAAAATGGCTGGTTTTTTTACAGATAACTAGTTATTAATCACATTATCAAACAACCAACCAGAAACAACATCGGAATTGTCAGAAGTGCATTATTTTTATAGAAAACTTTAAAATCAAAACAAAAATCCACGTGTAGACTTTTGTTTTATATTTTGATAATTAAAAGTTATTATTGAATATAAACTTTAATTTGTTGCTTTATTCTAGTATATTTACTTTTATATCGGCACAGAATATAAATGATTTTTTATTATTTTATTTAGATTAGTTATTAATTACTAAGAGACTGTATGAGATACAAAGTATAATAATTAATGAAATTATTTTAACTTAAAATAAAACTACTTAAATTTTGTTATGAACATTATGATCATGGTTATAATTTTGGTATGAATATTGAATTTAAATAGTAAAACTAATATTAATATAACAGAGTTAATTGCACTATTAGTCTGGTCAAATTAGACCAAAAATATGAATCAGGTTACAAAAATTCGCACCCAACTAAAACTTGGTATGATATTTCAAATTCAAAATGATTGGCTATTTTGCACATTCCTACCAATTATCAGCTGCAGGAAAATTTTAGTAACCTCGGATGTCTAAATTGACCGGACTATATGCCCGCTGTCAGTCAGTACCAAACATAGAATATTGAAGAATTGTGAATTTATGATACACAAACACTTTTGTTTTACAATACTAAAAATAAGTTTTATAAAGTATAATCTAAAATATCCTTACGTATGTACTTTATGTAATTTATCTACTTTCTTTTTGTTACTATTTGAATTTTAAAATTCGTCTCTACAAAAAGTATTTTTACGACGATTTTTACACGTAATAGAACTTTTTAATAAGAATATATATTTTCAAAGTTAATTTCTATAAATAAACTATAAACTGTAGATCTTTATTATATTAACAGTAGAATACCACTGAGATAAGCACTCATTATGCAAGCAGGGCCTACACCCCGTAGCATGCTACAAGCTTGTAGCAAGCTACAAGTTTGTAGCTAAACAAAGATTATGTTTTCTATAAATTGTATTACTATAATTCAACTAGACACAATTTTGCTGAAAATATAAGAGGTATATTTTATCATTCAATTTACACGGGAAAATTAACGTTCCAATGAATGAATTCCTAAAATTTATTAATACATTTTCTCTGTAATAATTCGAATTTATATATAGGCTTTTGTGGCCATTTTCCCTTACTTGATATATTTGACTGTACGTATTGAAATAACATAATTTATATATTTTTTTTATTCTATTTTATATATCACTATAATTACAAGTCAAATAAATTGTAAATGCAAATAATAAATATTTACCTTTATTCTACTTTAGTTTAGTAGTTTTACTTCGTATTTCAGTTGGCGTGGTATAATATTTGTAGATATAAGATTTCCTTTTGAAAGGGTAAAAGGGTTTTGTATATAAACCTTATAAAATATGTATGATAAGTGTATTTGTATAAATGTATATATACATTTCTTATTATTACATTTAAAATGTTCGTTGTTTTAATAAACACTTAATTGATTAAATGGGGCCATTTTAGAGAACAAAAAAATTCCCAGTGTGTCATGGTTTACCATTCAGTTTTTTTTTTGTAAGGGCTTTTACAATGAAATGTATATGTCAGCCATATTGTACCTTATATAACAATTAACAAAAAACTTAAAACGAAGCAACAAACAATATTATAAAGATATACATTTATTAATGATTATAAATTAATCCAAATAAATTATATGCTTCTTCGGAGTTTGGCTGTGTCAAAATATTATAGAATACATTCAACTTTGTTCTGTTTAAACCAAAATATTTAAAAATGTTTGCCTAGCCGGTTCAAGCTGAGCACACTCAACCAAAACAATGATCTATTTAATTGCTATATTATAATACATTTAAAACTGTAGCTTTGTTATAAAAGAAAAAAACTATGTGAATATATATGGTTTATTAGTGGAAGTTTATTGTGAAGATGAATACGCTATGCAATAACTATGCTTAGTAAAGGCTATATCGATATTTTTAATTATTTTTACAGAAGAACTAGCTACTACTTTTTTTATAACATTTTATTTAAGTTACAAAAAAAACTATCTTTTCTTTCGTCGTCTTAAATATTATATGTAAAATAAAGGGCAGCTCGTTTGAGTAATTTCTTACATCTTACGCCTTTACGTTGTTTACTTTCTAAAGCCTTTCCTCTCAGAACACCGTTTTGCGGTCTAGGGTGAAATACCACAAAGATGAAGTTGTAAATATAAAATTCTATAAATTTAAAATATAATTTTATTACGTTTACTTTAATGTTATTTAACATTAATTTAAGTTGTGGCAAACATAGCTCAGGACTTTCGAAAACGTCTAATAGATATCACCTTCATTCCAATAAAGACTGTAGTATGTAGAATCACCGGAGCAGGTAATTGGTAGAGCGGACTGGACGGTTTCCCAGAGATCGTGGGTTCGAATTCCTGCTCATAACGGTTTATTTTTATTCTACATTTATTTAAAAAAATACAAAAATATTTTTCAGGTGGCACAGCTGAGTTCGGCACGTGTTAATTAATTTTATATTTTGTATTTAAAAAACCAAAACCAAAACTTTTATTACGTTTGTCTCGGTAAATATTATTTGAGAGTTTTACTACTAAATCAATCTGTTTCATAGAATAATTGAAATAACCGTTTACTATTCAATTCTCTTTTTTTATGAAGCCTCGTAGATTCTTCTACTTTGGCAAAGCGTTGTAATACGTTATATTTTAACAAAGTATTTAAGTGCGGCCATTAATGCTTCTTTGTAATGTTATGTATAGTTACTATGGTGTTATATTTTTGTCTAGAGTCAATTACATCAGAGCTTCTTTTGAAATCTGTTAAAACCTTAACATATACCAATATATTTATGCTCTCATATATATTCTACAAACTTATACAAGATAATATAAAATTTTCAAAGTGTCTTTTAGGAAACATATTATTGTGTCTGTAAATATTAATGCCTAATTAAAAATACTACTTACTATTAAACAGAAAATACTAATGAAAACTAAGACAAAAGGTCAAGTATGAATGTTCAAAATATTTACATCAGAAGAATGCTTTAAGTATAAGTAAACGTGTACACCATATTTTATCACAAACAATAGATACAAAGAAATTACATAATTTTAGTGTATATAATACTTAATACATTATATGATATGATGATTTCCTGTGATGTGATATACGATATTGGCTGGCTTGGTTAACTTGAGAATGATTAAATTAATCATATGACTCTCAGTTCTTAAATTGTTATAAAAAAAAATTAAGGGTTCATTGGTTCATTGTTAAAACCATTTACTATCGTATCTGTAGTGTCAATCACATACATACGTTTACATATAAACTTATATATGTCTAAGTTAATATTATAAAAACCTTTTAGATTTTGTAATAAAAGTAAAAAGTCATTCAGTTGAAAAAACACCTGCAACTCTATTTATTACTATTATATTTCTATGTTTTTTTTTTATATTTTTATTATGATCATTTTTAATTAAATTGTTTTACGTTAAGAGTTATGTCCTTTTCGTTTTTAATTTTGTTATTGATTTTATTTTTTCTTTTTTGTTTTATATGTTATCCAAATAAAGTTTTTTGATTTGATTTGATTTGATGATATTTCAATAAAGAAAACCCTAATTTCTCAAATGCGCTCTTATTAAGATCTAAAGTTAGTACGTTTTAGTAATTTCTAGAGTTTATTCTATATTTAGTTCTCAAACGTTTACCGAGATTCTTAGCACAGAATTTCTCTAATTTAATTCAAAATAATAATATATATTTTTTAAAATTAAACTACTTAGCTGCTAATTTTTTATTAAATAAAATACTAATATTATAACTTTATACTTATACCATTGGTTTAAAACACAAAGACTTGTGTAAGGGATGTCTCGGTGAGTTTTCAAAGAGCTTTCCAACGTCGTAAATCGGAAGCCGGAGACCGCTTAATTAACTTTCAAGTTCAAAAACAGAACAACATTCTTCGTGAAATACTTAAAACTTACAAGAATTATATATTTTTTATACTTTAAAATAAATACTTATTTCAAATCTAATAATAACCATAATAATAATAAAAATCTGATTGTTGAAATTGGCTTATATATTATATGAACTGATTACATTAACAAATGTTAAAATAGAATAATTGAATAGATATTTACTTTCTGAGTATAGAAGTTCGGTTATTAGTTTTACATTTTTTCTTTTATTTATTTATAAATTTTTCATTTGAACCAATGTCAGTGATCACCATAGAATTATAATACATAGAACATGGAAGCAAGCCTAAAATGTGACCATCGGAATAAAAAAGGAAAGCAATTGAAGTTACCTATCTGTCTCTCTTTCTTGCATGTGTGATTAGACAAAGATAATTAACGATCTCTCATCTTATCCCTATTCTATGTATAATAATTCTATGGTGATCCAAGGAATATGAATATGACATGTCAGAAGTGTGGTGAGTTATTATAATTTGCTATTCAGTTGACATAATAAAAAAAAATATTTAAAAACTACATTTCAGCAGGTACTGTACCAAAAAAAGCTTTTTGCTAACGGTATTTTCAACAAAATCTATATAAAGATAAATAAAAATCTTTATAACTTACCTACTTCCGTATTTAAGGAAATTGTAAATCTTGCAAATTACCTTCTGGCAGAATAATATTCAGTGAGACTAGTAACTTTAGTAAATTACATCGCAACACGAATACACAATATTAAAGCAAAACAAGCACTATATTACAGCGCTAATTATGATTAAAAGTTTTTTATTTGTTTACTGTAATGCGACAAATAAAATATTTTATTTTCAAAATAATAAATGGAAAAAATGTTTTATTTATTTAGATGATTTTAGTATTAATAATATAAATTAAATCAAAAGATAATACACTGTTATTCGTATTTATTTCTAATATATTTTCTTACTTTTACAAATAGCTTACGTGAACAGAAATCACTTATCATCTCACACAAATACACACAAATACACAAATACACTCTCTAGTGATTTCTCTACTATATTTACTATGTTACTTCAAAATGTTGATTTTATACCGCGCTTAATATTAAGGATAATTTATAGCAAGAAGTCAGCCCATTGTTGATTAACTAAATATGATTGACTATTATTCTCTCAGTAGTTTTTTTTGGGTGGATTTTAGTAAGCATCATATAATATTTGTAAATATATTTAAAGATTACTTAAAGATTGCAGTTTAGTAAGCGTGGTACAATATGTGAAGATTACTTAAAGAGTGTAGTTTAGGTGGCGTGGTATATTTTTTTTAGACATATTTCAAGAATACTTAAAGAGTGCAGTTTATTTGGGGTGGTATAATATTTAAAGATATATTTCAAGCTTAAATATAGCTTCAGTTTGAAAATATGTATATAAGCTTTTATATAAATTAGAATTCAGCTCTTTAGATAACGCAAACGCTACATTGTTTATTTTACTGAAGCCTTTCATGTCACGTCCGGTGCGAAAATAAAAACAGATTGAATAGTATAGTTGTAAATGTTACAAAACTCAACCCATATATATGGGTTAGATTATATACCATCTGACCCATATATATAGCCAGGTTATAGCCTGACACCTATGTATATACATTTATACCGACAATTTAAAAAGTAAACAATTGTTTGAATGTAAATTGTTATTATTGTATGTGTATTCCTGCTTATCACGTATTTTTATAGATTTTCATAGAATTATGTAGCTTTTTCTCTCTCCGGACCCATATTCATGAGCTGTCATAGATGTTCTTCAAATCAAAAGTCTTTTTGAAATTAAGTTTTTTGAAAAATATTTTTCACTGTCGAAAAATAATTCCTACATATTCCTAATTACCTGAGAAAAGCTGGCGACAGAAACTCAGCGGGATTATCATAGTTATATATTTTTAAGTAGTACTTAAATTCTAAATTACATAAATACATTACAATACTAAGTAAATAATCTTGAAGTCACCTAGCAGCGTTCAAGCTCTGCACAGGCTATTTCAATGGTCCTTTCAACAGAGAGGCTCACAATATCTTTACGTTCCTCAAATTTTGACTAATTGTTGATAAGAACTAAAGAACTACCGCGTATAGCATTCACCCTGCAGAACGAACTAGCCACCTGGTGGCTTTCAAAGTTAAACAACATTTCATGGTTTTTAAGCCAATACTCAATAACACATATTATATTAATTTCAGTAGTTTTCAAAAAGACATAATTCTTTGAATATTCTGATGCACCAGGTGTATCAAATTCCTAACATTATTATTGTCATTACAATGATTAGGTGATTTAATGTTTCTATACAATTATTTTTATAATTGCCAGAGAGTAACTCTTTTGTCTTATTTTCTAGAAAATTTAAATGATTGGATTTCAAATTGTAAGTCAAATTATAAAATGGCATTATATTATTATTCTGCTCAACAGAAGCAGCAGTCTCAAGAGCCAAATGTTTGACTGAATTAAAATGTAAATAATAAGATATCGCATTCGATACCAGTTTATTATTATAATGTGAGAGGTGAAAACTATCAGATGTCATAATACAAAATTTATTATATTTATTTTTTGTTATACAATTGATATTATATTTATTTTTTGTTATACATGAGTTTTCATAGAAAATTGATAACTAATATAATGGTCATGTGTCAATGTGTATAACAATTCGTTTAATAAAAATGTTATGTTATTTTCATGAGACCTAACCCTTTGTATAAGGAAATGTAAAGAAAATAACTTTTTTAATGTTTAGTTCTAATATTCTATTGAATAATTTAATTAAGTTATTTTTATGAATACTTCCCCTTCCCCCAATAATAAAAACTAGGGTTGTGTTGGGACTGTGATCAATATTTGTAGCTTTACTTACAATTTGGAGAAATGAAGGCATGCAATAGTTAGTCAAAGTCAAAGTCAATAATTATTTATTGCATGAAAATGTTTTACATTTATTTGGACACGGTATAAAAAACAAAAATTGCAAAAAAAAATATTATTTATCAAAATAAATTAAAAAATATATGTATATTAATTTAACATTTTGACTTGTAAAGCCCGTTCAATAAGTTGAGCTCATGAGAAGATCCAGTCAAAGTACTCATGGCCACGCTTTTCAAGTGCCAATTACAGAACTTTTTATGAGCTAAGTGTTACAATAGTTTGGTCCCAGGCCTTGTTATCATTTATATAATCCTTAATTGTATACTAGGTTTTATCTTGCAGTTTCTGCTTTACATGCAACTTGAATTTTAAATATAAAAGTTTTCAATTTCAGCAGAAACTTTATTATAAAAATGCCGCTGGGGCGCTACTTAGTACCAGGGGTTCTTATACTTATATTTAAGAGTGTATTTATTAAATTAAAGAAATGTCACTAATGTGTGACAAAGTTGATTATATTTATTGTAATAAAGGAATAACAATCAAAATTATTAAAATATAAGATACCTCTTTTTTTGCGCCAGGAATCCTCATGGAGACACCTTCATCCAAAGGATGATGGAGGTGGTTATGTGAGACTCCTACTCTCTAAAAATGACGGTTGCCGCCACACGGTTGATGGTTGGGACACCACGGGATCGCTTTTGCACTCACCACGATGCCCCGACGTGATCCATAGATAGGGCACCTCGCAACGAGAAGCCACCATCCCTTTTTTGAAGGCTTGATAGATTGTTGAAGGATTTCCTTCCCCCCGCTAAAACCTGCTACATCTCACTTAGGGGGCCTAACGTCGAACCCGATAGGCCTTTTCCACCGGTCACGGTGATCCGCCGAGACCAGTAAGAAAAAGTCCAAATCAATTCAGGCACCAAGCATCCTCTCTAAAGTGCTTGTTGGAAAGAGGTCCAGACCCTAACCGCCGCAGACAGCCTCTCCCTCAGCAAGAAAGCAACAACCGCCGCTTATCCCCCCATACAGCCACGGAACCACTTTACTTTCGACTCTGCTATCAGAGAAGTATCAGAAGCGATTCTGCAGCCAACCCCGGCAAAGAGGGCCTGCGCTCTCCCAACATTGACGCCCAGGCCAACTTTCCAACGTGATCAAACGATGGTAAGAGGCTTTCAAAACTCATAACCTCTTTTGTAAATGTAAAAGTTTTCAATTGTAAGAGACAACATGTAAGGATGGGTTGTATTCAACAAAAAGTAAGAGAAATATTAATGTAAAATTATTTATATATTTAACAAACAAAATCAATATTAAGTCTCTTTATACAAATATTTGATTACGCAATGTTCTTATACATTTGTTTTATTAGGACGAAGTTTTTTCCGCAATCCAGGCACTGAAGGAATGCACTCTGGTATGGACGTCTGGATAGCCTCTAGCACATGGCATTCCCCAGGACACGATGCCCACTACTTTACCATTTTCTACCAGTGGGCCTCCTGAGTCACCCTGAGAGAAATAACACCATGCGACATTTTAACAAATTATATAATTCTTTTAAAATGTTTTTAAATATATTTTTTTTACTTTTTACTGACCAGTGACTTGAATAAATATAAAACACCAGTAGATTTTAAGCTATAAATAACATGGCAGTTCTCAAGTCATATTTTATACGAACTTTTGAACTCACTGAGACTCTAATGATGTTATTCATATGTATTGACTCACACTAATACCAAGGATTTGAAAACTTTTTTCTACAAGAATGTACAAACAGTTATTTAAAAAAATGGAGAATAAGTCTTATTAAATTAAAATAATAATTATTCACATCTCTGAATGTTTATCTAAAATAACAGATGAAATAAGAAAATAAATGTTGTCAAAGAATCAAGTTCAAAAATCCATTTACAATTCATACAAATATTATCTATAAGGATATTTTAAAAATACTATACAAATTATTCATTTTATATATCTTGAACGAAACACATTTTTTTAATATTTTTAATACACATTTGTGTAAAGCGACATAAATTTGTAAAACCTAGGATATTTACAACATAAAATATACTTACATGACAAGCTCCTTCTCCTGCCTTAGTGAAAGAACATATCTGACTATCGTAGACTGCTGGCGAATTTACATTCTGGTAAATCTTCTGGCATTGCTCTACGCTTAGGGATAATAATTTAATTATCTGAAGCTTGTCTGGTGTACTGCCTGGGTACTAAAATATAACAACTTTCTTATCTAAACATCAACAAGGTAAGAATAAACATTATGTACCTAAATATAGTACTAACAGAGAGGTCGACCTTTAGACAAGAACATACAATTTCCAAACATAATAATATTTTAGGCAAATGTCTATGTTATTTACATAACATTAATTATTAATGAAGGTGAAATAAGACGGAACATTTTCTTATAAGATGCCATTTTACACACACACACTTTCAATAAAAAACAATAATTTTTCAAAGCAGTTGGCTTAGGGGAGGAAAAATAACGAATGGGAATAAATCAATAAATAAATAACTTACCGATAGTCTGCCCCATCCTGTCAAAGTTAGGTCAGCGCTCCCAGGTGTGTTAGCTGATGGCAATTGAATCGGCTGCACTAGATTATTGAACACTAAATCCTTGGTCAAACTGACCACACTGATGTCATTTTGAATCCTACTACTACTATAGTTTTGATGGATTACGACTTTATCAACAGCGCAGTGTACTCCACCGCTGGAGAGACTGTTGGTGCCGACTACCACCTTCATTGAGTATCCGGATTCACTAGAGCCAAATTTAATATGTTATTTACACTCAAAATTATTTGTTACGGACTTAATAACACATTACAATCGAGAATAAAAGATGCTAATTACCAAAGACACTTACCCTACAGTACAATGGGCAGCTGTTAAAATCCATTTCTTGCTAATGATGGAACCTCCGCAAAAGTGAAAATTGTAATTAGTGCGCAGCGATGCCTGATACGGCACACCTCCTTCAGGTGCATCCTCACCCCCCACTATGCGAGGGTTTATAAGATTCCATTTTTGCAATACATGACCTAAAATATAAAAAAATAACATATTTATGACTGCTTATAACTTATATCAACAATATTTTTCTGTTTTACATATAGTTTCTCATTTTACATTAACGGGTGAAGAATAATTCATATTTATAGGGACTGAATATCAAATACTATAACTAATTAAATGTTTTTAGAATAGTGATGTCGTAAAAACAAGGGCTTATGTACAATACACATGAGTACATGTTCTGTGCTGGCACGTGACTGTTCTTTTGGGGTCTGCAGATATGGATACAACCTTATAAATAGAATTTACCTTGCGCCATATAAACACAACAGATGAAAATAAATATTTTAATCATTTTGAACTTTCTTTTCAATCCACGAGAAAATCGATTATAACTTGATGGTATGGAAAATTTACCTTTTATAGAAACTTCAAGAGGTAGGTACTTATTAATAAGTAATTATAAATTATCTTGATAATTGATTTTAAATATCAGATATATGTACACATTGTCTTCTGGTTCTTTAGTTTTCTTATCATTATCTTACTTTGATGCATAATTTTTAATTTTGCTTTATAAACGATTATGCAACGAGGGATCATATAATTTAATTTATTATTATTTAAAAATACATTCGAATATTATATAGTAAAATCCTAATTCATTATACAAAAAAAATATTTTGTTTATTGAGAAAGGGGCTTTATTTATTTTATGTATTATACTTTGTAAAATTCAAAATGAATATAACATCCGTTGAAAAAAGTGGTCTCTCGTATTTCCCTTAAAGTTAATTGAATATTAATTTAAAATTTCATTATAATAACTTGTCAATAAAAGTAATTGGATTTGTGTTCCTTGATTGTGTCGGTATTCTTTTAATGACTATTTACACAGGATTCTGTTATTTAAAAAAAAAGACGTCGTTTTAACAATTACAACAGTATGTTACAGAATGGGTCACTCAGTTGTGTAGGTATCTCTTTGAAAGTAAAAATATTGAAGCTACTATATTAAAGATAAATAAATAAGATTTTAATGTTTTTCTCCCAATAGATATTTAATTCTAGCAAAAAAATAATAATACCTAATTACTTACTGAATTGACGAAATCGACAAATAAATTTCTTACAAAAACACAGACCCATATTTGTAGGATGGAATAATTTTATAATGGTGTCAAAACTGAAACTAAAATTAATAATGTACTTAAAATTGTATATTTATGTTTACGAATATATTATGATATTTTGTTTAATTAAATCTTAGATTATTAAATTTCAAAATACTTTATAAAGCAATACAAACAAATAATAATATATAATGCAAAAATAAACAACATTTTATGTATAATTGTACAAAAATGAAATGTAATTTTTGAAACATTGTAATTAAACACATGTATGATAATAAATTATATTTTGAGCCTTCTTCACAAATACACACATTTAAGTGTCTATAGAGATATCGTATCTATTATTGAGTTTTAGTCTAAGATTTCTTATCCAAGTGACAACAATTAGATAGTATAAACGGTAATGTATTTGGCAATCTTAGTAAAAACGAGGGTTGCTCAAATACCAATTCTTGGACCTTTTCTGGTCTTAACTGATTTTAACGAATATTTTAAGACCTTCTCCACGGACCTACTTTTGGAACCGTGCAACTATAGTTTGACGTTTTATAAATATAATATATGCTTATTTCAAATAGAAGAAAAATATTAAACCTAAACTAAATAAACATTTAAAGACCCTTTAAACTAATATTGTAATAGGTGTATAATATCCCAAATTATGTAGTATGTTTTGAATTATGATAAAAGTAGATCTTGATAGAAGAAACTGATTTTCTGAAAATATTAAAAAGAAATACAATTCTCCAACTCGAAGGTTTAACATAATTCCGTATTCATATATAGTTTTTAACGAATCATCGAAATGTAAAATAAGTACACTACAAACTGTCTGACTGTAAAACCTGACTTTACATTTTATGTGAAATATCTTATTAGTGCTACATAATTTATAGATAATTACGGAAGCACTAAAAAAAAGAGTAGCTGTATAGGGACATCACTTGTACAAAAACATTCGGTAACCTAATCTACAAAAAAGATTAGTGCATGTGTTTGTACTGTTAGTAATAATTATCTATAATAATTTAAATGGTAAATACATTGGAATTTACATGTTTTAGTTAATAAGTTTCAACGGTAGCGCCACCTAGGCAATTAATTATGGAATGTTATTTAGTATTTACTGTTAAATGTTTTAACAATTAGAAGCATATGATATTTTAACATATTTTTTTTATATTTTATTTATTATTAAAACTTATTATAAGGTATAAGTATTAGTATCTGTAAGTTGGTTGTGAAAATGGAAATTACCCTCACCTAAATATTATATTATATTATAAAATAAAATATTATAAAACGAGTTGTAAGGGCTGCTCTCGGCCAATCTATTACAAATGGTTGGATATTAAACATTGAAGTGCAAGTAATGTGTATGACTGAAACAAGTCCTAACAGTATGTACTTCATCAAAGTATGAACCATTATTTTCTATGCACTTTTGTCATCTTGTAGGCAGTGTATTGATCCCTTGACTAAAAAAGCCAGTCAGACGGAAATCAATAAAATCTTTGAAGGCGATTTGGACTGCCCTATCGGAGTTGAATTTTTTCCTTTGCAAGAAGTTATCCAAATTTCGAAAAAAATGGTAATCTGTTGGAACAAGGTCAAGGGAGTATAATGGATATCTTATACATTCCAATTGAAGCTCTCCTAATTTGGTAGCAGTCTGTTGTGCAGTGTGTGGTCTAGCGTTGTCGTGAAACAGCTGTGGTGTGGAGCGAATGACCAGCCTAGATTGTTTAGCAGCTAGCTTTACCATCATGGTTTGCAATTGCTGACAATAGACATCTGCCGTAATAGTCTGGCCAGATACTTCCACAACAGTCTCCAAATCTTTATTATCTACTTAGGTCTGCGGCCTTCCACGGGGCTTCTTCTGCTGCTCGAAATTTCCGGAACGAAAACTTTGGAATAAAAATCGAACTGTGTTTTCTTTTGCAACACGACCACCATACACATCATTAACCCTTCGAGTCGTTTCCGCAGCACTGGTGCCACGGTAGATAGAACTCGTACTTGTAAATAATACGATATTTTAAGTTTTCCATTTTGTAAACTGAGTAACGCAAAAAGTAAAAAACAGAAAAAAAAACAAATGAATGACGGTCAACAAAACAAAAATACATGTGCACGTGTGTACAAATAGCTGTAAGAAAATTGAATTTGGAATTCCTTACCAAAGAGGAGAAATTTGTGATTAAAGAACCAGTACGAAAAATGCCAATCTCATATGTCATATGTAAGGACCTCATATATATAAAACAGTTTATTTTGTGATATTTAATCGTGATTGCCTACAATCGGATACTATTTATTACAAACAAACTTTTTTAATATTCAAATCAATATTAAAAATTATAACATGGAAAGGCAAGATGCTAAAAATAAGTACAAAACCGCTGATAAGTGTAAATTTTATATGACAGCTTTCTTCACAGCTCCTTTCTCTCGTTAATATCTCTTTTTTAAATATCCTATTTCGACAGTACAGATCATAATAATAAACTTTCAAACACAATTAGCGCTGTAATATAATGCTTGTTTTGCTTTATTATTGTATATTCGTGTTTGGAAGCAATTTAATAGACATAATAGTTTTAGCGAAACTAAAACGTTAGAAGGTAATTTCCAAGATATATAACTGTCTTGAATACGGTAGTAAATTATAAAATAAATATATAATTACCTTGATAATGACTGTTTTTAAGAAATAACTGCTTAAATGAATACTAATAATAACCTAGAAACTATTGCATTATCTACAAATGAGCTTTTTTTGCAACGCAAAACTTCGATATTATCTTCACGGCAAATAGTTTTGGTTCTAGATTTCAATCTCTTGGCGTATAACTCTTAAAAATAAAAATGTCATTCTGTGTTCTTGGGTTGAGGAAATTCAATCCAAAGACTGTAATCGTCGATTGTCGTCAATCGTGCGGGCGGTCTTAAAAGATTTTACCAAATACCTTACAGTATGGGAAAAAGGAAACATTCTCAAAATATGCTAAAAATATAATCGATTTATCACTTCTTTCCTTATAAGCGCAAGTTAGCCAAAGTACGGCGTAAACTTGTTTGAAATGCTGTAGTTTTCTTATAAAGGTATCTTATTCTTTACACTTATATAATTATTAATGTCAACCCAACCAATACTTTACAAATAAATTAATTCATTTAAAATTATTCTTATATTCCTTTGTATCAATTTGTTACAATATTTTCTTTTTTATTAACGTTTCACGCGACGTATTTTGTTACTTTGAATATGGGTATAAAAAAATATATAATTATAGATAATAATTATTAAAAAAATTAATGTACATTACAAAATAAATGCTTGTGGTTGGTATTAATAAGTTCAAACGGAAATATTAATTACGTATCGAACATAAATATGGGGCAATCGAATAACATCTTTGACATCGAGCTTAGACCATTGAACTGACTTGAGAGGTCTTGAGAGGAACGAACTCTTATTAATAATTTAAATTTCTTTGAATTATTAAGGTATAAAATATAATTTATAGTAAAGTGTATAATATTTGTTTGAAATATTTGATGAATGAATCAAAATTTTACAAAGGGGGTAACGGGTAGTTTACATATATGTATCATAGGATCCTAATTTACTAGGTTGACAGCTATTCTGACTATTAGTTGAGCGCAGATACAATAATTTTATTCGTACATTTAGAGAATTTTAGTTTTTTGGTGATTATTATTCCTAAAGTACATGACCGATTACTGATTATTTGGTTACAATCTAAATCATCTACATTCTAAACCGTCTAGAAAAAAATAACCATCAGACAAGCGGTTCAGTAGTTCAGGAGAAACTTCAGGGAGATCGCTTTAAAATAAATATAAAATATACATGAGCTTCTCTCATTGCTTCGTTTCTCGCTGCGCCTAACTATTTGCTATTTACCTTTTAAAGAAGCAATTTAATAAATAGTACAGTTACCATATGTAATATGAACTTTGCCCAATTTTCAAAAGATAACGAACAATGCCTTCAAATTCTGCTTTTCTAAGGGGAACTGATCACAAATTGAACTGAACAGTTGCATTTTTTAAATTTATTTTGAATAACGTTTGACGTCTACATTATGACATCAACCCAGGAAATAAGTCAACAACCCAAGTGCCACAAGTTTTGATAAACCAGAAACTTTTGAGATTTATTGTAAGATTTATTAAATTAAAACTTTTAATTTTTGATTTAAAACAAGAAAAAGAAGATCTGATATATCTTGTTAAACTTTATTATATATGCGGAAACTTAGGCCCGTGAAAGATTTGTTAAGTTTTGAAGACGAAAACCAGGCGTTACGAGTTTATTGTTATATCTTGTATTAACAGTATATCTTTCACTGTTTTTAATATAGGTAAATATTGTAATTTTGGGGAAAAAATAATAAATTTTCAAATATGTGTTAAAAACGGCCAATACCAATTTAAATTAAAAACATCTCTCAGACGGTTTTTAGCTTGTAAGCTATAAATAGCACACCTATTTTTGTAAAAGAAATATGTATTTAATTTCGGGTCCTCTGCCCGTAGTAAAGAACCGTAAGACTAAAATTAACGAGTCGAGAGTACATCTTCCTGTCCGGACGGTCATCCATTCATATTGCCAAACTTTATTCTCAGTCTTGATTTATACCCTTGATAAACATACCCTACCTACAAACTAGTACCTTCCTTATCTAGACTAACGAAGAACCTATACAACCAAACATAGTTACTTACAAGTTCGTTCGATAGTAAATACTATTGCAAAGTTTGTCATTGATTTAATAGTAAGATATAAACCAAGTCATCTTCTAGTGTGAATAGTTGTGTCCAATAATTTACATATCTTCTAAACTTTATTAAGTTAATTAAATTTGTTTTCAGTTACAAATATAGAGGCATTAAAGATATATATGTATAACACATAACTGATAAGTTGTAGCAATAAAGGCATTTAAATTGACTTATTGCTTGTTTTAAAATATTTCACAATTTATATTTTCATATATTTATTTTTTATTTTAAATACTACAAAATTCTTCTATCATAACAGACAAATTAAATTTATTCCTACCTATTTATTGAACATAATACACGCATCCAAATATATATAATTTATAGTTGGTTCGCGGTTTACTTTATTTTTACGATGCTAAAAACGTTAAAGATCCATAAAGAGGATACTGAAACCTTTGTGTTTTAAAATTAAAAAAATATTTTTTTTAGTTTATTTATATAATTATACATATATTAGTTCATGTAATTAAAATATATTACCCCATTTCAAACCCTTTGAGAAAGCAAAAATAAAAAAAAAGTAGTAGAATTTTCATGAATGGTGGCTGCGGCATCATTATTGTGTTGTTTTTGGCAAAATATTCGCTTACAAGTAACGATCTGTGAGCGTTACCATGGTGAAAAAGTCAGTTTTTCTTTTTCCATAAACGCGGGCGTTTTTTTGGCATGACTTGCAGGTAATATTCCTTATTGACCTTTCTACCCTGTGGCAAAAACTCATGTTGCACCACGCCTCTGCAAGCCAAGTCATCACCAGTTATGACCGTTTAAAGCACATTTGGGTCATCACGGATTGAGATAGTTTTTCCGGAACTCTTTTTTTATAACTCCTTCATATCTAGAATTTAGCCGTTCACTTTGATAGGACACAGAGTGATAAGTATAATGACGAATAAATTGGTAAATAATAAAATACTTTTTTGTAGCTTTATTTTTAATTAATGTTATTTATTTCCTTGTTAATTATACCGATCCCAACACTCATAAGGTCAGTGGAAACAAGTAGACCTAAGAAAATAAGCAGAGGGACCAACTAATTTTATTATCACACACAGACATGTAATGTGGGGATTAATTTAAATTACTTAAATATCAGTTAATACAAAGTAAATAAGTAAAGAACTTCGTTTATAATTAGCGTTATCAAACAGTTAGAAAATATGACAAAGAGCTTTGGCAATAATAAAAGAATAATTAGTGTATGCAACAACATGCATACGGGCATGCATGCAATACAGGAATGTGTTTTACAAGTAATAAAACATTTTTACAGTGCCAATAAAAATATCAGGGTAATTACAGTGGCAATGGGCATTCCGCGTTGCATATATTAATGGTCAAGCTGAATGTTTTAATAAAACCATTTTATTAGCGCAATGCAATGAGGGCGTTGAGTGCAATGAGATCAAACCACAAAGGATTTCAATCAGTGTATGCATAATACTCGTACAATTCCTAAAACACTCCAACTGTGCCTAGTCAAGTTATGTTTAAATACAGTCTTCTTAAGGACAGTGACTACATAATTCTGGGAGTTTATAACGATTTGATAGATGTAACAAAGTGGCGCGAAAGTATAAATGAAAATATTAAAGTGCACTGTGCAGAAAAAGAGATTTGAGAAAAATATAATTTAAGATGAAATTTTGTTTAAGGCAAAATTCAATGTCAAGGTAACAACAATCAACCAAAAAATAATAATTGGCTTTTAAAATTGCATTCCAAATTTAATTAATAATGACAGATATAAGGTTATGGATTCGAGGTGGCCAAAGATTTTTAAAAACTATAATGGCATAGCATAATATTTAAGCTTATTAAGCTTAAGATTTAAAGCTACGTGACGCTAAGTGTTGGGAAAATAACAAATTATTGTTATGTATGTAAATTAATGTATGGATATTTTCAAGCGACGCTTAACAAAATACACTGAAGGTTGCACAATATTTGAATGATAGTTAGAATGTTGTTTAAGCGCAAACGGTCTCATATTGCCGGAGCTTTTTGTAAGTATTGAGCAGTCGTGGATAACGGATGATAACTAAAGAAAACAGGATAAGCTTCGTACACATAAGTGAAATGTTCTTTCTAGTGCAAGTGGTCATAAGTTACGACAAAACTTGGGGTCTTCTAATTATAATGTATTCCGGTAGGTGCAAGCGATTGTAAAAAATTTACACTGTTATCGTAAACTATCAGAGAATTAATATGAGCTACAGTCCTTTAGTGGATTACGAAATCAGATTCATACGTATTGTATTAGGACTCGTGGGGTGCTTTGGGCAGGCACTTCCAGCAAGCCCGTGTCGGTAATGAGCCTGATAGAGAATATTGCTGCTAGCAATATTCTACTACGTCTGAAATAATCAATTTTAACATTTATTTATTTTTTAATTTCATGTTCGAACTACGTAAGACAGATCTGATGTTGGAAAGTCACTATGTTTTTTAGAGCAAATAGTTTATTTTCGTATATATTTCATTTAGCGGATAATAATTATACACATTTACTATTTTATATACTTTGACTGTATTTCTAGAGATTATAGTATTTATTATACGTGGTAATGAGTAAATCAAGTCATGAGAGTTTAATTTTGTAATAAGAATTTATTTTTTCATAAGCTAATGATTTTTTCTTATTGGTTGACTTAAGTACGAACTTTCATCTTCTATTCTATCTAACTCCCCAAGGAAAAAAAAATTAAAAAACCTGTTTCAGTCTATCAACGTCGTATAAAGTTGAAATTTCAAGTTTTTATACAAAGTAGGAATCCGTTGGGCATAAAAACTTAAATATTAGCCTAATGGCTAAGAGTAATGCAGATCAGTCAGTCAAGAAAAGTTTTTTAATAAATCTTTAAATTATAAAGATGTGTAGGTAGCATTCTGCTTTCAACGAAAAAAAAATATTTTTCATCCCTAATAACTTTATTACCCATCTAATTTTCAAAAAAATGCGTAATATTATTTTTTACTGTAAAATAAACGTACAATATAGCACCTGTGTCCGATTTTTAAAATAATGATATCATCCTACTACTTCTCTTTTTATTAAGGTAACGCTGAGAGCTATTGAATTATTAATAAACCTTCCCCTAACCATAAAGTTCGCTCCACAAGTCTCTCAATCGATCGTTTTGTTTTATAGTTCATGAATAAATAATATATTATCACTAACTTGAACCACAACCATATTTAATTTCGATTAACATAATTAATTGCTATGTCGAGAGTTGTGACTTAAATTGTGATTGCATCTGCTGATAACAAAGATCTGCGCTGTATAAAAAAATATCCCCACTCCTTTAGTTGACCTAATGAGTATGCACGACGAATCAAAAGTCAAAAATTGACACTTCAATAAGGCACGTAAAAAGATAAAACGTAAAAAGATGACGTTTGAAAATTTTTGGAGTGTATCTTAAATGAAAGAATTCAACGAGAAAAATCTTATAGGGGCCGTAAATACTGTTACAATTAAAAATAAAAAAGTAATACATTTGCATTTGGAATCTGTAATTTTTATGCGATTGTTCATTGTGTTTCCTCATTTTGGCGCCAATACATTGTACAATATTTTGCGATATTAATATGGAATGGGGTGATAAAGAGAACAGAATCGCTGTGATTGCATTACACAAAGTAGGTGTGGAGCCAAATGCAATTTTTTAAATTCTTCATGCACTTGGTATTAGTCAAATGTTTGTGTACCGGGCTATTTCTAGGTACAATGAGACTTCCTCTGCTTGTGACAGAGAAATATCTGGCCGCCCACGTAGAGTTCGTAGGAAAAAGGTAGTCAAAGTAGTAAGGGAAAGAATTCAAAGAAATGATTTCATCTCGGGAAATGAAGATAGCACCTAGAACCATGTCGCGTATTTTAAGAGATGACTTAGGACTTGCAGCCTATGAGAGTCGCACTGGTCATTTCTTAACTGATAAATTAAAGATGAATAGGGTGGTAAATCGAAACAACTACTAAAGCGCTGAGTGATGAGATTTCTTTTATTTTGAGCAACATTTTAACAAACAAAATGACCTTATTTATGCTCAAAGCTCTAAGGAAAATTCTCAATTAGTCGACAGAGTGCAACGTGGGCATTTTCCAACTTCAGGGATAGTTTGGTGGGGTGTTAGCTATGAAGGAGTGACTGAGCCATATTTCTGTGAAAAAGGTATCAAAACATCGGCACAAGTTTATAAAAATACCATTCTTGAGAAGGTAGTTACGCCCTTTAATAACACCATGTTCAATAACCAGTTATGGTCCTTCCAACAAGGTTAGGCGCCGGGTCATAAAGCTCGGTCCACGCAGTCTTGGTTGGAAGCGATCGTCTCGAATTTCATCAGAGCTGAAGACTGGCCGGTCGTCGTCTAGTCCCGATGTTAATCCGCTGGATTATGATTTATGGTCCAGTTTTACAAAGTACAGCTTTCTCTACCCTCATAATAATTTGGAGTCCCTGAAACAGTCCATACGATTGGCAGTGAGGAATTTCCCTATGGAAAGAGCGCGTGCTTCTATTGATAACTGGCCTCAACGTTTAAAGGACTGTATAGCAGCCAAAAGACACCATTTCGAATAAGCTTTTTATATTTTTAATTATTTATATTTGTGTATTAAACTAATACACTGTATAATTAATAAATATGTATGGCAAGACTATTTATATTTTTGATGAACAAAAGGTATTACTAAATATATTTAGTAATAACAGCATATCGTGCATTTATAATTTCACTCATAAAATTATTTTCATTATATAGAGATTTTAATTACGAAAAACTTGTATAAGATACAAAATATACATTTTAAGATATAGTAGCAATTAAAATAAAATCTCAAAATATCACTATTCTACGTTGTGTAGGTTTTATAAAAATGATAAAATCAATATCCTTTCTACAGACATATGATAGATGCACTTTGACATTTGCCAATTATATTTAACATCACACGTTTATTCAAGAATTATGAACAGTATGTTTGAAAATATCTACAAACATGTATAGCCATGTTAAGCTTATTCAAATTTGTAGAAATATAGAATGAAAAATAAACCGATACGGGCAGGGATTCGAACCCGCGACTGCTGGTTTAGAAACATTGTAGGATTTTCGTAAGAAACCTAATAGATGTCACCACTGTCCCGATAAAAACGATCACTTATAGATTGTTTAATTCACCGAGACGGACAGCGATACGGTAGCTCAGTTGTTAGAGCGACAGGACGGTTTCCCAGTTGTCACGGGTTTGAATTCCTGCCCGTATCGGTTTATTTTTCATTCTATATTTATATTAATATGAACAGTATGCTCCTACATATACTTGAGTATTATTTTTCATTAGTTAATCAAAAATAGACATGTGTGTGAAGTTTCAATATTAATTAACTGCCTTTGACTCCATCTGCGTGGATTAAAAAGTAGCGTCGTAGGAAAACATTTTCACAATATTTCTTTCGTTACTTTCTAAAATAGAATTTTAACAGTTTCTTTTATTTTCTATCTGGTCTTTGTGTATCAAAAAATGCAATTTCCAATATTCGAGATTTTTGATATAGTAAAAACATGTTTTTAAATTACTTAAATAATCCTTTAAAATATTTACTTACATACTTCCATTCTTTATTTTTTCATTATATTTATAAATAAGGGGTTATTTTTTTTATTTATCATAAAATAAAGAAACATACATAATATATTCAAACACATTTTAGACACAAAACATAAACTCGTTACAATTTTGATGTGTTAGATTGTGTCAGATTCGTCGAACACTCTAATATAAATGTTAAAAAAAACGTATAAAACAAATAATAATAATAATAATAAGAATAAAACTATAATTCTCTAAGCATTAAATTAATTAAACTAAACAAAGAATGATGAACAAACGAAACATTTATTTTGAAGTAGCAAATTAAAACTTTATTTAAATTATAATTCCAATTCTATCCACGAATTCCTTTTTTAAATACCTAAAATATTTAGTGTTCGATAAAATATCTAAGTACTACTGAAGTAAGTTCTTATTACGAAAGCAAGAAGTAGCCATCTTGTCGCTTGTCGCTGACATTGTCAGAAGATTGGCTAAGAAGCAATAAAAATATTATGTAACCAATAAATTTTACTAAAATTACTCGGCAGGAATCGGTTTTACTTAAAATTATAAGAGCTATATTTTCCCATTGAATTTTTACAGGTAAATTTATTTCCAAATTAAAGTTGATTAATGTACGAGTATATTAATATATGTTCTCGATAATAATTGGAATTTGGTAATAAGAACGTTGTAAGCCATACCTCTGTCAGCTTTCGTTTCACTTTGATTTACGTACTTTATTTACATTTTTCATATTCATTTTAAATGATATCATGGAATTAACATTAAATCACTAAGTCATTTTATTTTGTATTTTTTCAATCTCTGGTATAATATTTTTAGGAATATATCAAGATTACCGACTACCGTACCAAGGGATAAAAGTAATGTTGGAAACGTATGACTACAATAGCGTTGATTTATAACTTACACCGCTATTCTGTATGCTAGTCCAGAAAGAAATGAAATATTATAACTATATATTCTTACGTTCAAAAATGTCTGTGTATTCAAAAAACTGACTAGTGAATGATTGCGACTCCCTAAATACATAAAACTTAATTTTTTTTATTTAGCTGTGTGTGTACATTGTAAATACATAAAAATACATAAAACATTTTTTTTTTCATTTAGTTGTGTGTATTTGTACATGTTTGTGGAGTGTTATCTTTGATGTAGTTATTTTTAACTCTGGAAACTTGTCTAATAAGTATAAGAATAATTTTGATATATACTATTGAGTGATGTTAATAAAATGAGAACTGTACGGAGTTAAAAAAAATATTGGAACAAAAGGTTGATTTACTGGGATGTCACCAGGAATATGAAATCAATGATAACAGCAATATTTATTTTAAATAGCAGTTTGGTTAAAGTAAAAAATTAAATCAAGCTACGCGTTACCAGGACCCCATCGCCTTAAAGTTGCTGAATTGCAGATCCCACGCCGAGTCGCGGAACCCATTTTGCTTATTTAGTTATTTCATTATTAATTAATTCATTATTTAATTTGTCACTTTTGTCTCAGCTTTAGTTAGGAAAAGACGTATTATTATAATTGTAATTTTAATTAAATAAATAATTTTTAAAAAGACTTTTCCTGATCGTCCGAACATAACTGGCGCAGTCGGTAGGATCGCGGCACTTTCAAACTCAAGTGTACGGTTCTAATCGTAGAATCCGCGATCTATTACATAGAACCTGTGAAGACGATTAATCTACGGGAAATTCCGGAAATAAGGAGATCCTGTGCTGAGTCAAGGTCCGGCAAGAGATGCAGAGCTTGTGGTAAGTACTCTTTTACTCTCAAGTTCCTCTGCTCTATTTCCTGTCGTTATTTATATAATATTAATTATATTTAAATATTACAAATATAATATTCCAATTTAAAATCAATTTGAATATTTATATTGTGTGCTTTGTAGTTAGGCTAAAATCGCCACAGCATTCACACCGTAATTGTATGAATACAATAGGGTATCGTATTACTCTATTGTTATCCATTCTTATTATAAAGTATTAGTACAGTTAAAGCGTTAATATGTCGCTTAAAGATTGCGATAATGTTATTAAATCTATTGGAGACTTAATTCCGAGATATAACGGTAATCCTAAAATATTAAATTACTATATAAGGGAGGTAGAGAATGTTATTAATTTAATCGATGTTAATTGGCAATCTCATCCCCTATTAATAAGTTTAATAAAAAGCAAGCTTAGTGGCGCGGCTATAGAAGCTATCGCTTACGAAAATTCGCTTGATACGTGGAACGAGGTTAAGCAGGCTTTATTAAGACGGTTAGGTGAAACTAGGAATGAGATTCAGGTTATGCAAGAGCTTACAAGGATGCGTCGCCTAAAATCGGAGGATGCTGAATCTTTTGGCAAGCGACTAAGAGATATATTAGATACGTTATATACAGTAGGTAAACATTCTGATAAAACTTATTACGATTCTATGATCATTGAACATTATATAAGTCAATTAGACTTCAACGTAGGAGTAGGTGTTCGTATTATGAAACCAGCAACCTTAGAGTTAGCTATTGTATCAGCTAGACAAGAGGAGGCTAAACTTATATACTATAAACAAGCAAATCCAAATGCAAATACTGTATCTACTTCACAAATAAAACCTAAATTTGAACAACCTAGGTCTTTTCAACCTATTAATTTTTCACGTTCATTTAATAACAACCCCTCACGATTTATAAACCCTAATTTTGTGCCCCAACGTAATAATTGGACACCACAACAACGACAGCAATGGGTGAATAACATGTTGCCCTGGAAAAATACTCCTCAAGGAAACTTCAGACCTTCAGGTAATAATAGTAGTAATTTTAGACAACCCAATGTACCCCAACAACAAATAAATCAACCCCAGAAAGTTTCAGACGTAAGTATGAGATCTGTTAATAAACCAGAGAAACCACAGTTTGTCTCTGAAGAGCTTTTTTACACCCCAGAGGATTATTATCAGGTAAGCTACCCTTATGAAAATAGCCAAGAACAATATTTCGAGGAACAACAACCCTCTGACGACATTGGTAGTACATGTGAAAATCAATTAATTGATGAAAATAAGGAGCAGGATTTTCACAATGTGAACCTCAAAGAAATAGACAAATAATAAAACTTAATCATTATAAAGATCATTTACCTTATATTGAAATACCCGAATATAAAGGTAAGTTTCTTATAGATACAGGAGCATCCCGCTCTATGATTTCTCCCGATGCAATAGTAGGTACTATTTTCGAATATTGCATAGAACATGAACCATTCGAGGTAAAAACAGCCCATGGTAGTACACGTCATGATTTAGTTGCTCATTTACCATTACCACCAATTTTTAATAACGAAATATATCATAAATTTTTATTATTCGATTTTGATCCTAAATACAGAGGTCTTATAGGATTAGATCTATTGAAAGTATTATCAAGTAACATTGATATAAAAAATAAATTACTATGTACAACAAATGCTAAGATACCTATTTGTTTTGATTATCCTAATAAAAAGATTTGCATTGAACCAAGATGTGAAAAGATAATTAAAATAAAAACACACTATTTGGATGGTGAATATTCACATGATGATTACTCTTGGAATAAAGATGTAATTTCCCCCGCTGCTATTGTAAGCGTTAGAAATGGTTACTTTTATACATCTATTTTAAATTTTAATACTAATAAAAAATATGTAACTATTCCGGCACCATTTGAGCTAGACCGTTATTCTAATAAATTGAAAACTGAGGAAACGCAGTGTCAATTAAACTCAATGACAACTAGAACAGATTTTGATAAAGAACTTTGTAATAATTTAGGTAAAATTAGAACAGACCATATGAATGAAGAAGAAAAGAGAGAAATAATGCGTATATGTTATCAGTATAGAGAGCTTTTCTATTCGGAAAATATTCCCTTATCATTTACTAATTCAGTAAAACATCAACTTAGATTGACAGACAATACTCCTATATTTGTTAGAAGTTACAGACAATCAATAGAACAACGTAAACAAATTCGAGAGCAAGTAGATAATCTTCTGAAACAAGGAATAATCCGTGAAAGCATTTCCCCGTGGTCATGCCCTGTTCACATAGTTCCAAAAAAACCAGATGCTTCAGGAAAAGTAAAGTGGAGACTCGTTATAGACTATAGGAGGCTTAACGATCGAATAATAGAAGATAAATATCCACTTCCAAACATCCACGATATATTAGACCGTTTAGGTAGAGCACAATATTTTACTACAATAGATTTGGCTAGCGGCTACCACCAAATTGAAATGCATCCAGATGATGTAGAAAAGACAGCGTTCACTACTGAACGAGGGCACTATAAATTTCTCAGGATGCCTTTTGGCCTGAAAAACGCACCCAGTACTTTTCAGCGTCTAATGGATCATATATTACGCGGTATAACCAATGTCTTCACTTATCTTGATGACGTAATTGTAGCATCTACGTCATTACAAGAACACATAGAAAAATTACAGCAAGTTTTTCAACGCTTTAAATTACATAATCTTAAAATACAATTAGATAAATCAGAATTTCTTCAAAAACAAGTTAAATTCTTAGGTCATGAACTTACTGACCAAGGTTTAAAACCTAATAAAGATAAAATTAAAGCTGTGTTACATTTTCCACTCCCGAAAACTCAAAAAGAAATTAAATCATTTCTAGGATTGGTAGGTTATTACAGGAAGTTCATAAAGGACTTCGCAAAGTTAACGAAACCAATGACCATATGTCTAAAGAAAAACCATAAAGTAATACATTCAACTGAGTTCATAGATGCATTTAATAAGTGTAAAGAAATTTTAACAAATGCACCCCTATTACAATACCCAAATTTTGACGAACCATTTATTTTAACAACGGATGCGTCTGATGTCGCCCTTGGAGCTGTACTATCACAAGGTCGCATTGGTTCAGATAAACCGGTAGCATATGCATCCCGAACACTTTCAGAAACTGAAATAAGATATTCAACAATAGAAAAAGAATTGTTAGCAATAGTATGGGCAGTTAAATATTTTAGACCATACTTATACGGTAGAAGGTTTACTATATACACTGATCATCGCCCATTAACATGGTTAATGTCTTTAAAAGATCCAAACTCAAAATTAACAAGATGGCGTTTAAAATTAGCTGAGTACGATTATGAAATAATATACAAAAAGGGAAGCCAAAATACAAACGCAGACACATTATCTAGAATTAAAGTTTTTCATAATAGTGCAGAGTCTTTAGCTGTAAATTTTGATGATAATGATGATGACGAAATAATAGATAGAATTTTTGATAATGTACGCAGGCAACAGGAGGTAGAACCTCCAACTGAAAACATAATAATAAATGAAGATGTACAATCAGTATTACCGGAAACTGAATGTGGTACATCAGTAGACAATAATCAGGAAGAATTAATATCTACTAACCACACTCAGCCAGATAATGAGAATAGAGGCATACCTATAATATCAGATGCTATTGATAGGCAACAAAAGCAATTTCACGTAAGATCTACCCCGGGATCAACTTATCGTGTAGAGGATAGATCAACAAATTCTAGGCAAATTATAAAAGATGTTTTTATTCCTGTAAACAATACCGAAGAAGAAATTATTAAATTCCTGAAAGAACATACTATAGCAGATCGTGTGTTTCATTGTTACTTTCATAGTGAAGATTTATATTTAGCTTTTTCACGAGTGTATACCACAGTATTTAATGAAAGAGGCCCTAAATTATTCAAATGTACATCTCGTGTAATTACGGTAGAAAGTAAAATAGAACAGGAAGAATTAATTAAGAACTATCACATAGGTAAATCTATTCATAGAGGTATACAAGAAACTTATAAACAACTTCGTAGAAAATACCATTGGCAAAATATGTTACTTAGTATTCAAAAATATATTAATCAATGTGATGTTTGTTTACGAGCTAAATACGAAAGAAACCCTCTTAAACCACCCTTAGCTTTGACAGACACCCCTAATAAGCCCATGGAACATCTTTTTATGGATTTATATTCTACAGGAGGAGCAACCTTTCTAACAATCATAGATAATTTTTCCAAATTTGCACAAGCTATTCATTTAACTGCATCTAGTAGTATACACGTAGCAGATGCGTTATTACAAATATTTTCAGTATTCGGTTTGCCACTGAAAATAACTACCGATTCTGATACTAAATTTGAAAACGATCTTATAAAAGAATTATTTTCTTTGCATGATATTAATATTCATTTTACAACCCCATATAATCCCAATTCTAATTCTCCTATCGAACGGTTTCACTCAACTATTAGTGAAATAATAAGAATACAAAGAATGACCAATACAGAGGATCCTATTCCCTTATTAATGAAATATGCAGTAATCGCTTATAATAATGCAATCCATTCTAGTACTAGTTATACACCACACGAGTTAATGTTTGGTCATACAGCATCTAGAAATCCCCTAGAACTTTATTACCCTAAAGAGTACTATCAAAACTATGTTCTAAAACATAAAAATAATGCCGAAGCAGTACAGGAATGTGTCGCAGCTCATTTATCTAAGAATAAAGAGCAAATAATAAGCAAACGAAATCAAGCAGCAGAAGAAATAGGCTTTAAGGTAGGTGAGATGGTATATAAGCAGGTTGCTAAGACAGCACGGAACGACAAGACCAAACCAGCATATAAAGGTCCGTATAAAATCATTCATTTACACCCTAATAATATAGCTGAAATTATAGGTAGTCACCCTAATTCCAAATCTATTAGAGTTCATTACAAACTCATTAGAAGGCCTCATCTTGTTACAGGACCTTCATCGCAGGAGCCCTCGTGCTCTACGCAGAAGCAGATATAGTTATAGATCCCATAGATAATACTAATGGTATTTTGCTCATTAAAGAAGGGCAAGTCTTTAAGCAAGTAGATTCCTTTAATCTTGTATGTGTATACAATATTACAGAACTTCATATATCCTCTTTAAAACTATTAACACTTTTCTTATATACAAAATCAACAGAAGTATATACAGTACATAAAGATTTACATAAGAATTATAAGGATCAATTAGAATATTCGTTTAGCCTAATTGATAAAAAGCTTAGTTTATTTAGATCTTTAAGTAATAGTAACAGAGTTAAGCGAGGACTAATAAATGGTCTAGGATCGATAGTTAAAGCAGTTACAGGCAATTTAGATAATGATGATGCAGAAAGGATAGAGCAAGAAATTTCTTATATTCAAAATAAATTAAGTAGTATTAATAATAAGCAAGAAAAAACTATTATCTTAGCAGAAAACACTATTAAAGAATTTACATCAGTTTTAGACAAAATAAATAATAATCAATTAAAACTATCGGCCCTGGTTTATAATGTTACTAATAGTAGTAATGTAGTTTATAATCAATTACATTTTCTAGATATATACGTACAGATAAGTTTTAGTTTGCAGTTAATTTTAGATAAGCTGATGATATTAGAAAACGCAATAACATTCTCTCGAATGGGAATCATGCACCCTAGTATAATAAACGGGAAAAATTTAATTACCGAATTATTAACTATAAAACAAAATTATATTTTTAACCCTATCTCGGAAATAGGTATTCATGAATTAGAAAACATAGAAAAAACTGTGGTGGTCAAGGCCTACAGTACAAAGCATACACTTAATTTTGTACTAGAAATTCCCTCTATTGATCTTAATATATATGACCTTGTCCATATCTATTCCATTCCTGATAAGCAAAACCTTACTATAATTCCCAAATCCAAATACCTTGTACTTGGGAGTGAAGTGTACTCTTACCTCAACGACGGATGTCGCCACATCTCTGAGAAGAATCTTCTATGCAGTCAACTAGACGAAGTATCTACGAAAGACTCTGAAGACTGTATCGTCGCTATGGTACAACATCAACCTGCCAGTTGTGTAAGAGCTAGGATGGTCTTGAGAAGAGGAAAAATCCAGAAGATCAACGATAACACTTGGATAGTACTACCAGCTAAAGAAGAACTATTAAGGAAGATATGTAAGGGAAGAACTCAGTACCAGAAAATAGAAAAACCCCATTTAATAACCATTACAGAAGGTTGTAAAATAACCTTCATGAATGTAACACTTCAAACACATAGAAAAACATTAAACATCAACGAAATTATACCACTACCAAATTTAAAGAACTCTAAATTTGAAAATCCAGTTGAATATACATTGCAGCTGGAAGACATACCGCTTGACAACATTCGTAACCTAGTGAACCAGGCTCAGAAGCTGAAAGATACGGAGGAAGTCAATTGGCCTCTTGTTATGGCAACTCCTAGCTGGACAACTCTAGTTCTATATGCTATTGGCCTTATTTTCATAACTTGGAAACTATTTCATTATATGAAAAGAAAATGGACCAAGCCAAATGAAGAGATCAGCGAGGACGCTGGAGGAATCTCCAAGATGAGCTTCCTTCTTAAGGGGGGAGGCGTTACCAGGACCCCATCGCCTTAAAGTTGCTGAATTGCAGATCCCACGCCGAGTCGCGGAACCCATTTTGCTTATTTAGTTATTTCATTATTAATTAATTCATTATTTAATTTGTCACTTTTGTCTCAGCTTTAGTTAGGAAAAGACGTATTATTATAATTGTAATTTTAATTAAATAAATAATTTTTAAAAAGACTTTTCCTGATCGTCCGAACATAACTGGCGCAGTCGGTAGGATCGCGGCACTTTCAAACTCAAGTGTACGGTTCTAATCGTAGAATCCGCGATCTATTACATAGAACCTGTGAAGACGATTAATCTACGGGAAATTCCGGAAATAAGGAGATCCTGTGCTGAGTCAAGGTCCGGCAAGAGATGCAGAGCTTGTGGTAAGTACTCTTTTACTCTCAAGTTCCTCTGCTCTATTTCCTGTCGTTATTTATATAATATTAATTATATTTAAATATTACAAATATAATATTCCAATTTAAAATCAATTTGAATATTTATATTGTGTGCTTTGTAGTTAGGCTAAAATCGCCACAGCATTCACACCGTAATTGTATGAATACAATAGGGTATCGTATTACTCTATTGTTATCCATTCTTATTATAAAGTATTAGTACAGTTAAAGCGTTAATATGTCGCTTAAAGATTGCGATAATGTTATTAAATCTATTGGAGACTTAATTCCGAGATATAACGGTAATCCTAAAATATTAAATTACTATATAAGGGAGGTAGAGAATGTTATTAATTTAATCGATGTTAATTGGCAATCTCATCCCCTATTAATAAGTTTAATAAAAAGCAAGCTTAGTGGCGCGGCTATAGAAGCTATCGCTTACGAAAATTCGCTTGATACGTGGAACGAGGTTAAGCAGGCTTTATTAAGACGGTTAGGTGAAACTAGGAATGAGATTCAGGTTATGCAAGAGCTTACAAGGATGCGTCGCCTAAAATCGGAGGATGCTGAATCTTTTGGCAAGCGACTAAGAGATATATTAGATACGTTATATACAGTAGGTAAACATTCTGATAAAACTTATTACGATTCTATGATCATTGAACATTATATAAGTCAATTAGACTTCAACGTAGGAGTAGGTGTTCGTATTATGAAACCAGCAACCTTAGAGTTAGCTATTGTATCAGCTAGACAAGAGGAGGCTAAACTTATATACTATAAACAAGCAAATCCAAATGCAAATACTGTATCTACTTCACAAATAAAACCTAAATTTGAACAACCTAGGTCTTTTCAACCTATTAATTTTTCACGTTCATTTAATAACAACCCCTCACGATTTATAAACCCTAATTTTGTGCCCCAACGTAATAATTGGACACCACAACAACGACAGCAATGGGTGAATAACATGTTGCCCTGGAAAAATACTCCTCAAGGAAACTTCAGACCTTCAGGTAATAATAGTAGTAATTTTAGACAACCCAATGTACCCCAACAACAAATAAATCAACCCCAGAAAGTTTCAGACGTAAGTATGAGATCTGTTAATAAACCAGAGAAACCACAGTTTGTCTCTGAAGAGCTTTTTTACACCCCAGAGGATTATTATCAGGTAAGCTACCCTTATGAAAATAGCCAAGAACAATATTTCGAGGAACAACAACCCTCTGACGACATTGGTAGTACATGTGAAAATCAATTAATTGATGAAAATAAGGAGCAGGATTTTCACAATGTGAACCTCAAAGAAATAGACAAATAATAAAACTTAATCATTATAAAGATCATTTACCTTATATTGAAATACCCGAATATAAAGGTAAGTTTCTTATAGATACAGGAGCATCCCGCTCTATGATTTCTCCCGATGCAATAGTAGGTACTATTTTCGAATATTGCATAGAACATGAACCATTCGAGGTAAAAACAGCCCATGGTAGTACACGTCATGATTTAGTTGCTCATTTACCATTACCACCAATTTTTAATAACGAAATATATCATAAATTTTTATTATTCGATTTTGATCCTAAATACAGAGGTCTTATAGGATTAGATCTATTGAAAGTATTATCAAGTAACATTGATATAAAAAATAAATTACTATGTACAACAAATGCTAAGATACCTATTTGTTTTGATTATCCTAATAAAAAGATTTGCATTGAACCAAGATGTGAAAAGATAATTAAAATAAAAACACACTATTTGGATGGTGAATATTCACATGATGATTACTCTTGGAATAAAGATGTAATTTCCCCCGCTGCTATTGTAAGCGTTAGAAATGGTTACTTTTATACATCTATTTTAAATTTTAATACTAATAAAAAATATGTAACTATTCCGGCACCATTTGAGCTAGACCGTTATTCTAATAAATTGAAAACTGAGGAAACGCAGTGTCAATTAAACTCAATGACAACTAGAACAGATTTTGATAAAGAACTTTGTAATAATTTAGGTAAAATTAGAACAGACCATATGAATGAAGAAGAAAAGAGAGAAATAATGCGTATATGTTATCAGTATAGAGAGCTTTTCTATTCGGAAAATATTCCCTTATCATTTACTAATTCAGTAAAACATCAACTTAGATTGACAGACAATACTCCTATATTTGTTAGAAGTTACAGACAATCAATAGAACAACGTAAACAAATTCGAGAGCAAGTAGATAATCTTCTGAAACAAGGAATAATCCGTGAAAGCATTTCCCCGTGGTCATGCCCTGTTCACATAGTTCCAAAAAAACCAGATGCTTCAGGAAAAGTAAAGTGGAGACTCGTTATAGACTATAGGAGGCTTAACGATCGAATAATAGAAGATAAATATCCACTTCCAAACATCCACGATATATTAGACCGTTTAGGTAGAGCACAATATTTTACTACAATAGATTTGGCTAGCGGCTACCACCAAATTGAAATGCATCCAGATGATGTAGAAAAGACAGCGTTCACTACTGAACGAGGGCACTATAAATTTCTCAGGATGCCTTTTGGCCTGAAAAACGCACCCAGTACTTTTCAGCGTCTAATGGATCATATAATACGCGGTATAACCAATGTCTTCACTTATCTTGATGACGTAATTGTAGCATCTACGTCATTACAAGAACACATAGAAAAATTACAGCAAGTTTTTCAACGCTTTAAATTACATAATCTTAAAATACAATTAGATAAATCAGAATTTCTTCAAAAACAAGTTAAATTCTTAGGTCATGAACTTACTGACCAAGGTTTAAAACCTAATAAAGATAAAATTAAAGCTGTGTTACATTTTCCACTCCCGAAAACTCAAAAAGAAATTAAATCATTTCTAGGATTGGTAGGTTATTACAGGAAGTTCATAAAGGACTTCGCAAAGTTAACGAAACCAATGACCATATGTCTAAAGAAAAACCATAAAGTAATACATTCAACTGAGTTCATAGATGCATTTAATAAGTGTAAAGAAATTTTAACAAATGCACCCCTATTACAATACCCAAATTTTGACGAACCATTTATTTTAACAACGGATGCGTCTGATGTCGCCCTTGGAGCTGTACTATCACAAGGTCGCATTGGTTCAGATAAACCGGTAGCATATGCATCCCGAACACTTTCAGAAACTGAAATAAGATATTCAACAATAGAAAAAGAATTGTTAGCAATAGTATGGGCAGTTAAATATTTTAGACCATACTTATACGGTAGAAGGTTTACTATATACACTGATCATCGCCCATTAACATGGTTAATGTCTTTAAAAGATCCAAACTCAAAATTAACAAGATGGCGTTTAAAATTAGCTGAGTACGATTATGAAATAATATACAAAAAGGGAAGCCAAAATACAAACGCAGACACATTATCTAGAATTAAAGTTTTTCATAATAGTGCAGAGTCTTTAGCTGTAAATTTTGATGATAATGATGATGACGAAATAATAGATAGAATTTTTGATAATGTACGCAGGCAACAGGAGGTAGAACCTCCAACTGAAAACATAATAATAAATGAAGATGTACAATCAGTATTACCGGAAACTGAATGTGGTACATCAGTAGACAATAATCAGGAAGAATTAATATCTACTAACCACACTCAGCCAGATAATGAGAATAGAGGCATACCTATAATATCAGATGCTATTGATAGGCAACAAAAGCAATTTCACGTAAGATCTACCCCGGGATCAACTTATCGTGTAGAGGATAGATCAACAAATTCTAGGCAAATTATAAAAGATGTTTTTATTCCTGTAAACAATACCGAAGAAGAAATTATTAAATTCCTGAAAGAACATACTATAGCAGATCGTGTGTTTCATTGTTACTTTCATAGTGAAGATTTATATTTAGCTTTTTCACGAGTGTATACCACAGTATTTAATGAAAGAGGCCCTAAATTATTCAAATGTACATCTCGTGTAATTACGGTAGAAAGTAAAATAGAACAGGAAGAATTAATTAAGAACTATCACATAGGTAAATCTATTCATAGAGGTATACAAGAAACTTATAAACAACTTCGTAGAAAATACCATTGGCAAAATATGTTACTTAGTATTCAAAAATATATTAATCAATGTGATGTTTGTTTACGAGCTAAATACGAAAGAAACCCTCTTAAACCACCCTTAGCTTTGACAGACACCCCTAATAAGCCCATGGAACATCTTTTTATGGATTTATATTCTACAGGAGGAGCAACCTTTCTAACAATCATAGATAATTTTTCCAAATTTGCACAAGCTATTCATTTAACTGCATCTAGTAGTATACACGTAGCAGATGCGTTATTACAAATATTTTCAGTATTCGGTTTGCCACTGAAAATAACTACCGATTCTGATACTAAATTTGAAAACGATCTTATAAAAGAATTATTTTCTTTGCATGATATTAATATTCATTTTACAACCCCATATAATCCCAATTCTAATTCTCCTATCGAACGGTTTCACTCAACTATTAGTGAAATAATAAGAATACAAAGAATGACCAATACAGAGGATCCTATTCCCTTATTAATGAAATATGCAGTAATCGCTTATAATAATGCAATCCATTCTAGTACTAGTTATACACCACACGAGTTAATGTTTGGTCATACAGCATCTAGAAATCCCCTAGAACTTTATTACCCTAAAGAGTACTATCAAAACTATGTTCTAAAACATAAAAATAATGCCGAAGCAGTACAGGAATGTGTCGCAGCTCATTTATCTAAGAATAAAGAGCAAATAATAAGCAAACGAAATCAAGCAGCAGAAGAAATAGGCTTTAAGGTAGGTGAGATGGTATATAAGCAGGTTGCTAAGACAGCACGGAACGACAAGACCAAACCAGCATATAAAGGTCCGTATAAAATCATTCATTTACACCCTAATAATATAGCTGAAATTATAGGTAGTCACCCTAATTCCAAATCTATTAGAGTTCATTACAAACTCATTAGAAGGCCTCATCTTGTTACAGGACCTTCATCGCAGGAGCCCTCGTGCTCTACGCAGAAGCAGATATAGTTATAGATCCCATAGATAATACTAATGGTATTTTGCTCATTAAAGAAGGGCAAGTCTTTAAGCAAGTAGATTCCTTTAATCTTGTATGTGTATACAATATTACAGAACTTCATATATCCTCTTTAAAACTATTAACACTTTTCTTATATACAAAATCAACAGAAGTATATACAGTACATAAAGATTTACATAAGAATTATAAGGATCAATTAGAATATTCGTTTAGCCTAATTGATAAAAAGCTTAGTTTATTTAGATCTTTAAGTAATAGTAACAGAGTTAAGCGAGGACTAATAAATGGTCTAGGATCGATAGTTAAAGCAGTTACAGGCAATTTAGATAATGATGATGCAGAAAGGATAGAGCAAGAAATTTCTTATATTCAAAATAAATTAAGTAGTATTAATAATAAGCAAGAAAAAACTATTATCTTAGCAGAAAACACTATTAAAGAATTTACATCAGTTTTAGACAAAATAAATAATAATCAATTAAAACTATCGGCCCTGGTTTATAATGTTACTAATAGTAGTAATGTAGTTTATAATCAATTACATTTTCTAGATATATACGTACAGATAAGTTTTAGTTTGCAGTTAATTTTAGATAAGCTGATGATATTAGAAAACGCAATAACATTCTCTCGAATGGGAATCATGCACCCTAGTATAATAAACGGGAAAAATTTAATTACCGAATTATTAACTATAAAACAAAATTATATTTTTAACCCTATCTCGGAAATAGGTATTCATGAATTAGAAAACATAGAAAAAACTGTGGTGGTCAAGGCCTACAGTACAAAGCATACACTTAATTTTGTACTAGAAATTCCCTCTATTGATCTTAATATATATGACCTTGTCCATATCTATTCCATTCCTGATAAGCAAAACCTTACTATAATTCCCAAATCCAAATACCTTGTACTTGGGAGTGAAGTGTACTCTTACCTCAACGACGGATGTCGCCACATCTCTGAGAAGAATCTTCTATGCAGTCAACTAGACGAAGTATCTACGAAAGACTCTGAAGACTGTATCGTCGCTATGGTACAACATCAACCTGCCAGTTGTGTAAGAGCTAGGATGGTCTTGAGAAGAGGAAAAATCCAGAAGATCAACGATAACACTTGGATAGTACTACCAGCTAAAGAAGAACTATTAAGGAAGATATGTAAGGGAAGAACTCAGTACCAGAAAATAGAAAAACCCCATTTAATAACCATTACAGAAGGTTGTAAAATAACCTTCATGAATGTAACACTTCAAACACATAGAAAAACATTAAACATCAACGAAATTATACCACTACCAAATTTAAAGAACTCTAAATTTGAAAATCCAGTTGAATATACATTGCAGCTGGAAGACATACCGCTTGACAACATTCGTAACCTAGTGAACCAGGCTCAGAAGCTGAAAGATACGGAGGAAGTCAATTGGCCTCTTGTTATGGCAACTCCTAGCTGGACAACTCTAGTTCTATATGCTATTGGCCTTATTTTCATAACTTGGAAACTATTTCATTATATGAAAAGAAAATGGACCAAGCCAAATGAAGAGATCAGCGAGGACGCTGGAGGAATCTCCAAGATGAGCTTCCTTCTTAAGGGGGGAGGCGTTACCAGGACCCCATCGCCTTAAAGTTGCTGAATTGCAGATCCCACGCCGAGTCGCGGAACCCATTTTGCTTATTTAGTTATTTCATTATTAATTAATTCATTATTTAATTTGTCACTTTTGTCTCAGCTTTAGTTAGGAAAAGACGTATTATTATAATTGTAATTTTAATTAAATAAATAATTTTTAAAAAGACTTTTCCTGATCGTCCGAACATAACTTACGACCAAAAAAAATACTATTAATAATAAATGTATTAAGTGTAAAAACTTTTGATTTTATGTTGTTCAGTTTTTTTAATATACCCCTTTCTTATATTAAATAAAAGCGCTTTACAACTGATGTCTTAACTTTGTTTATTTTTTATGTTTTGCCACTAATTTGTGTCCTAGTAAGAATATTAAAAAAGCTTTATTCGTTGTAGTTATAAATGTTACAAAATTCAAGCCATATAGATGAGATACCTACGTCATAAATTTTCGGAATAATATTCATCAAAAATTCAATAAACTTCATCAAAACGAGCAAATTAAAAGCGATAACTCAAATGTTAGAACAAATAATCGGGCTTTTTAGTCGTAATAGTGATTTTTTTGTACATTTTTATATATAAGCTCACATTAATGCTCGTATTTTATCACGAGTTTTGTGTTAAGTAATTAATTAATTAATTATTTAAGTTAATATCTCTATGTATTTATTTTAATAGTATTAATGTTATATGTTATATGTGTATTAGAATAGTATTTGAACTTATTGTAATATATGTATTTATTATCAAAATTAAAGTTCTAGAAAAACTCATCTAAGAGACTATTAGTTTTAAGAAACTTCCAATCTTAAAGTCTATTTTGCAAAATATTTCGAATTTCGAAATTAGGAATTTAGTAATTTTCGGTTTCGAATTTCGAATTTTCAATATTACGAGATTGATATACAAAAGTTAAAGACAAATATAGTTTATTCAAAACATATATATTATTACAGTATATATATGGTTAACAAAGTCAAGCCAACATTTTTTTATACAAATATTTGATCAAGCAAGGTCTTATACAATTGTTTTATTAGACGAAGTGTTTTCAGCAATCCAGGCATTGAAGGAATGCACTCTGGTATGGACGTCTGGATAGCCTCTAGCACACGGCATTCCCCAGGATACGATGCCCACTACTTTACCATTTTCTACCAGTGGGCCTCCTGAGTCACCCTGGGCAAAAAAATAAGGCATTTAAGCAACATTTTTTCTTTATAATGTTAAAGTCTTTTAATTTTTTTTTTACTTTAATTAACAGGCGTGTATAGTTAAAAAAAAATGCTACAAGGAAAACAAAGATCAAAAATAACGGAAATGAGAAAAAGAGAATAAATACAATAGTTCTAGTATATCTTCAAACAAAAACGAAATTGTCAGTCTACAGACATTGTTAAAGTTTTTCGTATTTTTGTAAATATACTTACATGACAAGCTCCTTCTCCTGCCTTAGTTAAGGAACAAATCTGACTACTGTAAACTTCTGGAGCATTAAGGTTCTCGTAAATCTTCTGGCATTGCTGTACGCTAAGTGATAATAGCTGGATTATTTGCAGCTTGTCTGGCGTACTGCCTGGAAACTAAAATTCAAAAATTTCATTTTTGTGATTTAAACATCAACATCACATAAATTAAACATAAAAATAAGATCTGTCTTTCTAACTAAAATCTGTTCTGTATAACCTACACACCATTTACGATAATGATTAAGTTATTTTCTTAATATTAATTATTGAATTAATGAAGGTTAAATAAGGAGCACGGACTTTCGCTGCTACAAAGATTTTTTTTTTATAGCACTAGCTGGTTAAGAAGGAAATAAATCCAAAGAGGCAATTGACTTACCGATAATGTACCCCATCCTGTCAAAGTTAAGTTTGCACCCCCAGGTGTGTTAGCTGATGGCAATTGTATTGGTTGAACTAAGTTATTGAACACTAAATCCTTGGTCAGACTGACTACACTGACGTCGTTTTCAATGCTACTCATACTGAAGTCCTTATGTATTATGACTTTATCAACAGCGCAGTGTACTCCACCGCTGGAGAGACTGTTACTGCCGACTACCACCTTCATTGAGTATCCGGATTCTCTATAATAGCCCAATTTAATATATTATTTAAAATCTAAATTATTTTTATTGTTTTAATAATTCATTACTAGGGAGAATAAAAGATGCTAATAACCCAGGACACTTACCCTAAAGTACAATGGGCAGCTGTCAAAATCCATTTCTTGCTAATGATAGAACCTCCGCAAAAGTGAAAGTTGTAAGTTGTTCTCAGTGATGCTTGATACGGCACCCCTCCTTCGGGTGCATTTTCACCCCCCACTATGCGAGGGTTTATAAGATACCGTCTTTGCAATACATGACCTAGAATAATAAATTATAACATTCATGAAGGAAATTATAATGCTCATAATTAACACACAGAATCATATGTTCTATGACGCTACATGTCTGCACTCTTAGGGTCTGCAAATGTGAAAAAACTCTTATAAATAGTATTTACCTTGCGCCAAATAAATACAACATATGAACATAAAAATCTTAAACATTTTGAACTTTGTTTTCAATCCACGCGAAAGTCGGTTGTAACGTGATGGTATGGAAAATTAACCTTTTATAGAATCTTCAAGAGGTTCTTATAATTAATAAGTACTATAAATTATCTTGATAATTTGTTTTAACAATGGGATATAAGTAGACATTATTCAAGAGGATATCATTATCTCTGTTCCACGCATAAAACTTTGCTTTATAATCGACAATTTTACAAAGGCTCAAATAATTTCAAATAATTTATCGACATATTTTATCGTACAATTTTATTTTTGTAACATATTTTTTATGGTAAAAAAAAATGAGTGGTTGTTCTTTTTTGATTACATTAACAATATAGAATTTTCTATTTAATTGTCGTCTATTTCCTAACTTTTTTTAAAAGATAAACATCATCTGTACATATTAGATTTCATTTAAAAAAAAATGCTTTCTTTTTCCAACTTAATACAATATTAGGTAAATTAACACACCAAAAATATTGTAGAAACAACCAGCGTAGAATAAAAAATAAATAATTCGTTGATAAAAATACTCGTGTTCGGCAACTCGATTACGTCAAAACCTACCCAAGTGCTTACGCAGCCTCTCAAATTTGATTGTAAATTAATTATAAATTATTATTTAATTAACTTGTCAATAACATAAATTCAAATTAAATTAACAGTATGATTAAAGATGAAGTTTTATTGCGCTGCTATATATACTTAATAAAATTGGTAATTCATTTAATTTAATAAACAAAACTGAAACCTGTGACCTCTGCAAGGTCAACCCTTGATGCTTTGGCAACTGTACTTATATCTACCTTACGAGACTACCTTACGAGACCACCTTACTTTAACTTACTTTGATGCGTTATGCATTATAGAATAAAATTGAAAAACAAAAAAGCCACAACCAACATTAATATTAAATGATGAATTTCTTATTAATGATTTTGCTGAGAAATATACCTAAGATAATAATAATACACATAATATATTGCGCAATGATTTTAATTTTTTACAAAATTTTAATGGAATTATAAAAATATTATAATATTCAATTACAATGTTTGATGGTTCCGTATATGATAATTAATTATATTTTTATCTTCGGTAGCTATATTTAAGTATCTCTTGAGATATCGTTCATATCTGTAAGCTATACTCTGATTTAACGACTCCACCCGTTGTTAATGACATTTAAAGATATAATATATTTGAAACTTTGTTTTTGTAACTCCATGATTCTTTTCAATTTAATTACTTAGTCCTTTTTTCATACATATTCATTTAGTATTAAAAAATATACTAAAATAACGACTTGCAAATATTACTAGAACAGCGAAAGTCAAATATCATTTTTTTTAATTTCAGATAGGCAGACATTGCATTTATGAAACGTTAAAATCCAGCTGTTCAATTTTAAAAGATAGATCTACGAATATCTATGCTTATTAGGTCTTCGTGATCTATATCCTCGTCAGTAGAAAATAATACATTAAAACCGATCCAGCCAAAGAAGTACAAACACAAGGATACCTTTATTTTATATATTAAGATATTATGTAACCGAACCAGAAATTAGTTCGATTGTTATTTGAATAGACACTCAAATAGATAATACTAAAATATAAATTATTCAACGAGTATGCTATTATAATATTTTATTATAATAATTTATGTGAGATTTTGTTATCATTTTTATTTTTACCTAAGTATTCTTTTTGTGTGTTCCATTTTAATGGTCTATTTTGCCTTCTTCATTAATACCTAAATATTTGTACTTTTGGTCAGATTTCAAATTCTGAAGGACATCTCGGTCAGTAGTACATGACCTTCACCCTTATTTCCGCTTCTCCCAACTTTCAATGTGGTAAATTGCATTTATCCATTCCACACTGTATCGCAATGTCTTTGGTAAAATGTTTGTTAAGTTTTCTTGTTCTTAGCGTAAATATTAATTTCCCCATCTGATACAATAAATCTAATAATATCACTGGACAAATTACATCAATTTCTTTAACCTATAGTAATGCACATAATAATTTGGTTGTGTTAAGTGTGTTAGACAACGATACAAATACATAGAAATACATATTTAAAATACTTTGAATATATTTAATAAACGGCCAAACTAAAAAATACAGACCTCTATGCTCATCACAAAAATGCCTGTCTCTGTCGGGAATCAAACCTGAATCCCTTTGCGCCGGGATGTGTTAGGCGTCTAGGCTAACAATCCAACGGGATGGTAAATAACCTATAGCGGGATAAATATTAATAACGGCGTAAAGATGAAATTTATTCAATAGATAATCAATTTATGAATTTTATTATTTAAAATGATTATTGTTACTTAAATTTTTCTTCAAGCTTACTATGTAACTATTAAAATAAATAATTATATTGACTTGTAACTATGCGATTGTTGCGATTGTGATTAGCTAATGTAATCGTTTTAGTGTTACTTAAAATTATTGTCGTGTTTACTAACTAAATTGTAAATGAAAATGTTTAAATAATTAATGATCAAATAATAATTAATTGTAGTCTTGCATTAACTGAAATGTAAGAAACTATTGATTATTAAGTCCTGCAATTGTAATGCTAGGACAACTTCATGTTATTAAGTTATTGCTATGACGGGAAATGATCTAGGGAATATAATGAAGTAATATTGAGAGCTCATAATAATTGTTACTCGAGTAGTCGAACAGTATGAATCTCTTTGAAACGCTTCTCGTTGAATTAACGAAGCTATTAGTTGTGAAGTATTATTTTGAAGACGTAATAATGAAACATCATTAAGTAATACGACAGAGACAGCAACAGTGCTGACGTTGCACCTTTTAAATATACTACTGGAGGTCTTAACTCCGACATATAGACATTTTGAATAAATTAATAATAATAAATATAGGGACAAATTGCACACATTGATCTAACCTCTAAGTAAGCAAATTATTTGCTTGTGTTAAAAGTGTAAAACAACGATACAAATACATAGACATACACATATAAATACTGAGAATATATTAAATAAACGACCAAATCCAGAAATACAGACATCTATGCTCATCCCATAATGCTTGTCTCTGCCGAGAATCGAACCCGAGCCCTATTGCGTCGTGACACGTTAGGCGTCTACGCTAATCACTCAACCAACGAGGCGGCAAGTATCGTAATAAATTATAGTTATGATCGTCGTCGGGGTCTGTGTGAAGCAAAAGTCTAAAACTAGTAATAAATATAATAGGCTCACTTATATCACACACCTTCACAACAGACACGAACACATTGCAGCCAACATAAAAAGTTTAATCACAAAGCACTTATAAACTTTGTCTTCAAGTTGGCCACCCTCTTAGACAATGCTGTACTATTTATGTTCTATTTAACTTTGCAAAAGTTTTTTGGCAAAGTTACACCATGTAGATAAGATAATTATTTGGCTACGATTAATTTGCAATGGAACCTTATTATAGTTTTATTTTTTATTGCCAGTTTCTCTATTGGTTACTAAGTTATTTTTAAGTACAAGTTCTGGCGTCTGTTCACCGCCAAAAGGAGCCCTTTCATCTTGGCTCCTACTTTCCAGAATGTATCCTTGGAATATAGTGACCGGCTTCAGTTGTTAGGCTTAGTGATTTCCTCGAACCTCATCTTTGGTCGGTTCATTGAGTCCAGAGCAAGAGCAGCAGCAGGAAAGCTTGCCGTTCTTCATAGGTCCAACAGTACTTTACACCGTGTCAGCTACTTGTATTATACGAAGCACAGATCCGGTCGTGTATGGAGTACTGTGATAACATTTTTGCTGGTGCGGCAAAGTCTAATCTAGCGGTGCTGGACTCAATTGAAAGGCGAGCTAAAAGGCTTATAGACGAACCCGAGTTAGTTGAAGCGAACCTCCACAGCCTTGAACACAAGCGACAAATTGCGAGCCTCTCAGTATTTTATAGGAAACATTTTGATACACGTGAGTGTGCGCAGGAATTACACGAGTTCATTCCTCCGTCCCCTTTCCATCACCGGATCCGTACAGGTATCCCTACGTTGTGGACATTCCCTCTATCCGAACGAAGCATTTCGCTTCGTTTTTTTTAATTCGTACAGCGAAGGATTGGAACAGTTTACCTGCTTCGGTATTTCCGGCCACATATAAACATTGCATCATAGCAAGCATTGACCCAGATGGTGAAAAAAATTAATAAAAAATCTCATCGAGTAAATAAATTATCTTTTCAATTTAAACTTAGGAAAAACTATGTTTAAATTTTATCATATTTGATGTATTTTTCTATATCAAAATAAGCTTGTTCCATATTCGTATAATAAGACACATCCAAATGTTTCAAACCTAAATATTTAAATTTAATTCAAGACTTAAAAATGTATTATAATTTAAATATTATGTCTACATATATGTCTAAATAATATGTATATATGTGTATATAAATAAATATTCCGTCAAAATATACATTAATTTACAGAATACTTATTTCTTATATCTTTGTTCTACTAAATAAATTGCAATGATATTGAGCTGACAGCTATCCACAACGTAATAAATTTTACAAATATTTGATGATCTTATTATTCTCAAATTAATAATAATTATTATAACTGTGTATAATAGGTACTTTCAAAAAGATCCTTGGATTAACGGATTTTTATTAAATTTGTATATTCTTTAGGGAATCAAGTAGATAATCCAGCAATCATGTCAGTGCCGTCATCTAAATAAGAAGTTTTATGTACTTTCTACTTATAATGGACTGATTGACAGTAAATAAGTAAGTACTCTAACCATACACGAGACAGACAACTTCACTGCTTTACTTGTATACATATAGTACAGCACCAGTCGTTTACAGTACCATTACATATGGATCCGGTTACAAGAAAGTTTATACGACTGTCAAGGCTACAATAACATTTTCATTATCGTCAATACAAGATAAACAATCACCCATTTATTTAAGTAAAATTTGCAATAAATCAACAGCAAAATTTACAAAATTTGCAATGTTTTTTTTTAACTCATGTATTAATAATTGTAACGCTAAGTATGAAAATAAATATTGTTTTTTTATTCCATATAGGCAATGTATTAAAGTTTTTAATTTAAAATACAGTTTGGCTATTAATATAAAACCAACTTTTCATAAAATATCCAACTAAAACATATCCTAACTAGCACGTTTGAAGCCACAAAGTTGCCTTTTTCATTAACAAAAATAAACAGACAAGATCAACAGACTACGGTGGAGTTCGTCTGTTGGTAGGCTTTATAAAACTTAATTGTTTTCTTCTGTTATATTTTTAAGAATCACGAAGAAATTTAATTAAAATTATTATATATTTTTTTTTAGACTAAGTGAATTCTACGGATTACGTGCTAATCCAAAACAATTTCAGATTGCATTATTGTGTAGTAAGCAGATTGATAAAATCGATTCTTAAGATAAGCCAGTCTCTACAAAATCTGGGTATTGTTGTAGTCAATTCTTTATTTTAGGCCCCCCAAATCGCTGAAATAAAATCGGCAAATATATGCACCTATTGGTGGCCTTAGATGCTTTAAAAATTTCTCTTCTAATCAAAACTTAAACTTTTTAACTCACTCTCTTCTCCTACTACTCCAAGACTGACTACATATCCTGATTTTTCAGAGGAACAACTCAACAAACTTAAACGCCTCCAAAACTTGTTTATTAGGTTTATCTTTGGGCTGTGAAAATTGGATCACATATCCGACTTTAGGACTCATTTGAAGTGGCTTCCAATAAGATTTAGAAGCTACCTGTATGTAGGGTGCAAAGGGTGCAAAGAAAAGGGTGCAAAGAGTGCCAAGCGCGGAAAGGAGACTTGGCACTCTTTGCACCCATTTTTGTGTAGCTTATATTTTTACCTACTTTTGTATATTTTCGTGTTTTGAGTACAATAAAGACTTTATCTTTCTATCTATCTAAGTAATTCATCAACAACTATTCTATCTACCTATTGCATTTTGACACAATTAACACAATGTTATTATTACAAGTAGTATTTCAGTATTAGTACAAGTAGTATTACTGATTTCCTGGTAAATTACATACAAAAGCTTAAAAATATAATAATTGACAGCTTACACATTATAATTTGCTTTGGTTTGCCATTGTTTTAGAGCATTATAACTTACCCAAACTGAATTAACTGTTATAAATCAAATCTAACTTAATAATTATATTTTGGTGAATATATAAATATGTAATTAAAATTATTAACAGTAAATGAAAACATTTAAAACATGTTATAAAAATTTCTCATGGTGTATTTTTATTTTACAAGTCAAGGTCTTTCATGATGATAATGTGCAAAACTATGTAAACCGCCATTTCGATGTGGAGGGCAATTTTTATTTAAACCGCCACTGATTATTTAATTACAGCGGTCAGCGACGTCATACAAATAGGTACGTGACAAATTTTCTAGTAAACATATTATATTAAAAGTATCCGACAATTTATGTTTTGTTAAAAAAATATTAATATGATGACAAAATATCGTTATTCATTTAAAACATAGATTAAAACCAAAAAGCACAGACTTTAAGTTCTATAATGTGTTCTCTAAGTGCTTAGAAAATAATTGATTGAATAACAAACAATACAATTGAATAAGTATTGTCCATGATTTTTCTACCCTTAATTAGTAATTACTCTTTTAGTATTACTTACGGACAGTAAATAATACTAAAAGAAGTAAAAGTATTTAGTTTATTTTAAAACTATTAGGTGAGATAAGTCTAAACTGAAAATTCATTCGCATGTATAATAATAATAATATCACAGGATAAATTACACATTGATTTAATCCCTAGGTAAGAAAATTATTTGCTTGTGTTAAGGGTGTTAGACAACGATATAAATACATAGAAATACACATATAAATACTGAAAATATATTTAATAAACGACCAAACCCAGAAATACAGACATTTATGGTCATCACATACATGTCTGTCCCTGTCTGGAATCAAACCCGGACGGACCCCATTGCGTCGCTATACGTTAGGCGCCTGCGCTAACCACTCGACCAATGCAATGGAGCGGTGTATGAAATAAGATTTTGAATTCTGTGAAGACCCCAGTACTGGGAAAAAGGTTTTATATATTCTGCGAATCCTTTCAACTTTCAAAGGATGTTAGACTAACATCTGATACATTTTTAATATCTAAACTTCCAAGTATACCGTATTAGCGTGTGAGTACCTGAAGTTAATTTATTTTAAGGAAGGTTCTTATAATACCTTTTGTTTCTCGTTAAAGCTTTTCAGTTATTTCATGTATTATTGAATTATATAAATATCTCCATTCAAAAGGTGTGTCGATATTCTGGTCATATATATTATACATGAAATCATAATTTAATTATATAAATTAACACGTAGATCTATATCAAATACTAGTATTATTAAACCCTCACTTAGTATATCCTAACCCCGTGGGGCAGTAATGTTTGCGAACACGCTTCTGCACTTCGGATTGTAGGAAAGTGGGTTGTGACGTCATCATTATATGAATTATTTTATAAATCAGACTCGTGTCTCGGCTTCATAGTAAGTATTGGAGTAAATTTAGTATAATATTAGTTTTTTTAATTATTGTAATGATTTTAATAATAATCTGCTTTACCTGCTTAATTAAATGCAAGTTTACCCTGGCATTTAACTGAAATATTATATAAATTTATATTTTAAGGATTGTATGTTTCATAAAACTATTATGTTGTTTTAATTTAAAACTAAATATAGCAACGTATTTGCTTATGTAACGGAGTATACTGCGAAAGTCTTAGCAATCATAAAAAAAATATATTAAAAAAAAAAATACTTGATATTTTCAGCATTAACATCAAACCACACTACAGAGTAGATTATGCTATTCATCTGTTTAGGAGCTATGATGCTACATACGGACACATATAAAATACAAACGGTAAACTTATAACACACCATATGTTATATAGTTCAATTTAATTTACATAAATGTTATACAACTTGTACACTGAATTGTATGACATGTGGGAAATGTATATGACGCAACAAACTCATTTCATTTCAGAAATTTCTAGTGAGTTTATATGAAAGTTTTGATTACCTGAACCTCGTTAATGTACTTATATTGTATTGTATATATATTTATATATGTGTTTATATTTTAATGTATTATATAAAAGTGCTGTTTCGTGTTCATTACATGACAAATCAACACTTTAGTATTTAAAAGTAATTACTATTTGCTTATCTTCCTGTCCGTTTATATGTCGCAGCACGTAAAATCTATTTTACAGATATTGATAAAATTTGTATAGTCATATTTATATACAACATCCATTACACTCTACTATATGTAACACTAATGAAATTAAAAAAGTAATCATATAATAATAATAATATAATTCATAATATTGATAACAAAGTTATCCTATGAAGATAAGGAAACAGACAGCTGTCAAGAACTTATGTCTTCATTCAACTCGTTAGAAGCCGAGACGTATAGCAAGTTGCAAGAAGCAACTTGAATAAGTTTCTATCATGTTACATTGAACGAAAATTAATTTTAAATTTATTTTTGCTCTTAATGGCGGATAATATGAGAATTATGGTTTATTTATTTGATTCAAAAATATGCTTCAACAAAATAGTTATGTATATTTTTGTTTAAGTTATTGATAATATAATGATATTTTTTCTAAAATACATTATTTTAGTACATGAAGGTTTATTTTCATTTGCTTTTGAAAGTAATATATAATGGAAGTGAAACCAGCTTCTGCTAATATTGACTTAGTAAATAGCAAATATTTGATGTTGGCAAAAGTTTTGGAGGCAAAAGGTAACTAATCGAAGTTTGTTAAACAGATACCTTTTGAGGTCGCACCTCGGAGATCATTTATTACTTTTTCATAATTATTTTTTTCACAGATTAAAACAGTAGCAAAGTTAAAACTGTCTATTAAAATAAATATTATATAAAATAAAATATTTGTTACATATTAAGTAAATGATACAGATCAATAAGCAGTGTTTGTTCTTTTTCTGCTATTTATTAATATATAATAGGGAACATTCATGTAATTTTTTTTTGACGTAAATTAATCATTTACCTCTATATATCATAGAAAAAAATATAAATAGGTTTAAAAAGATTCTAGTTTTTCTTCAAATTAAAAATTAAAACTTGTAATAAATTTGAGCCGTTCAAACGCCGTCATTTTGCGCGCGCTTTGCGTGACGTCAAGTGACACATCCAGTGAATGTTTACTATGAACTTTTTAGTTACTTCATACATATTTTAAGTTTTAATTGCTTTACAAGTCATGGAAGAAGATAAAAGTCATCTTACAAATGTTGTATAGTACCGGAGTGCAAAAATAGTATTAGAAAAACACCCGCCAAGTGTTTTTTGTATTCCAAGAGATGCGTAAATACAATAACAACGGTGTATGGTAATTAAAAGGGATAATATATGTCCTAAATCGTGTTTATATTGTTGTGAAGATCAATTTAACGTAAGTATATTTTATTTATAATAAGTTTAATCTAATAGTTTAAATTTATACTTACGAATTGAACATTAGAAAATTTGAGTTTAAAATTAACCTAACCTAGCCTACAAAAGTTCAGTATAACTTTCTATAAAAACCGTATTATTTTTTTGATTTTACGAAATTTTTATGTTTGTCGATTTATTTCAGGTTAATGAAGATACAGCAAATTGTATTGAATATAATATGTGTAACGAAACAACAAGGAGAAAGATGTAATCTAAGTTTGAAGAAAGGAGTTGTTCCTTATATATTTTTGTGGCAAAAACACCAGCTGATAGAATGAGAATGTGCATAGTCAAAAGGCAAAGATTGACATCGGTTAATGAAGCCTTTTAAGAGTTAGCTAACAAAAGTAGTGTTTAAAAAAAATTGTGACCTTTACGAAGAAGTGATATAGGTAGTAAGTCCTAGTACTGCCCATACAAATGTCTGTGATATTAATCAGCCAAGACTCAGTACTTCTCCTATTGAATGTGATGATCATAAGGCAGAGCCTTGCTTTTTGCATATTAAAGATAAATTACCAAGTGACTAAGCTGTGCAAGTTAATATTAAACCGAAGTATGGAAGTAAAGGTGTCAATGTAAATATACCTGCTGAAAAACAAAATGTAGCATTGTCACCATTTCCTCATTTTACACACAACATTGTTACACAACAGTTTTAAAAGTAAAACTATCTGTTTTAAAAAGAAAATTGTTTACTGAAAACACAGCTGATAATACTTCTATAGCATCTTATATCTTCTATATCTGCTGATTATCAACCAAGTTATTTATCTGAGTCAAGTGAAGTGAAAAATGATTCAGAGGCAGAAACATTTTAAAAATGTATTGTGTACCTAGTAGCATGCTAACTGCGATTCAAAAAGAGTTTGTAGGTATTTGTTTTGTTAGAGTTGTTTGAGTATTTAGAAAATGTTTTTAAGATTACCTAAATAATTGTATCATTTAATAAAACTTTAAGCACGAAAATATAGGTTCAAATTATTTATTTTTCTCAGTCACACTGATACCACAGTATGAACTTAACCGCCGATATAATGAATGGTGTGTCAAATGACGTCACATTTCCTTTCGACCAATGGTGGCGCGTTTTGGAATTTTGAATTTCGCTCCCTAAAGTTACACTTTTCATAAATTATTTTATGGCCTTAAATGATTAGTAAATTAAAAAAAATTGATTCTATTATAATAAGATGATAAAAAGTAATCGAAAAAAAAATATTTGAGACCATTTAAATTTTTTTGCATGTTCCCTATTATATTTTTTTTTTGTTTTAATTTTTTACTTTATATCTTATAGTCCTCTCATATAATCAAAAAATATCTGACATGTCGTAAATTTTTGGGACATTCGTGACAGCATTCTGGTTGCAACCACTTTTGGTAAAATAAACCATAGAAGAAGAGTAGGCAAGTTTTCAGTTATAATTAAATTGTGTACGTAATATTGTTACACTTAGAATTGTGGAACAAAGAATAAGACATTTTAGCAGTGTCTTAGACTGCCTGATATTAAAAATATGAACTGCTACATTATGATATTATATACTAGTATTACATAAATAATAGTAGATTAGTAGCCAAGGGCTGTAAGGCATCGATTGCAGCCCGAGATATTTAGGAGCACGAGCGCAGCGAGGGCGCCTATAGTACGAGGGTGCGAAATAGTATACTGCGAAAGTCTTAGCAATCATAAAAAAAATATATTAAAAAAAAAATACTTGATATTTTCAGCATTAACATCAAACCACACTACAGAGTAGATTATGCTATTCATCTGTTTAGGAGCTATGATGCTACATACGGACACATATAAAATACAAACGGTAAACTTATAACACACCATATGTTATATAGTTCAATTTAATTTACATAAATGTTATACAACTTGTACACTGAATTGTATGACATGTGGGAAATGTATATGACGCAACAAACTCATTTCATTTCAGAAATTTCTAGTGAGTTTATATGAAAGTTTTGATTACCTGAACCTCGTTAATGTACTTATATTGTATTGTATATATATTTATATATGTGTTTATATTTTAATGTATTATATAAAAGTGCTGTTTCGTGTTCATTACATGACAAATCAACACTTTAGTATTTAAAAGTAATTACTATTTGCTTATCTTCCTGTCCGTTTATATGTCGCAGCACGTAAAATCTATTTTACAGATATTGATAAAATTTGTATAGTCATATTTATATACAACATCCATTACACTCTACTATATGTAACACTAATGAAATTAAAAAAGTAATCATATAATAATAATAATATAATTCATAGAATGCATTCATAATATTGATAACAAAGTTATCCTATGAAGATAAGGAAACAGACAGCTGTCAAGAACTTATGTCTTCATTCAACTCGTTAGAAGCCGAGACGTATAGCAAGTTGCAAGAAGCAACTTGAATAAGTTTCTATCATGTTACATTGAACGAAAATTAATTTTAAATTTATTTTTGCTCTTAATGGCGGATAATATGAGAATTATGGTTTATTTATTTGATTCAAAAATATGCTTCAACAAAATAGTTATGTATATTTTTGTTTAAGTTATTGATAATATAATGATATTTTTTCTAAAATACATTATTTTAGTACATGAAGGTTTATTTTCATTTGCTTTTGAAAGTAATATATAATGGAAGTGAAACCAGCTTCTGCTAATATTGACTTAGTAAATAGCAAATATTTGATGTTGGCAAAAGTTTGGGAGGCAAAAGGTAACTAATCGAAGTTTGTTAAACAGATACCTTTTGAGGTCGCACCTCGGAGATCATTTATTACTTTTCATAATTATTTTTAACATAGATTAAAATAGTAGCAAAGTTAAAACTGTCAATTAAAATATATGTTATATAAAATAAAATATTTGATACATATTAAGTAAATGATACAATTCAATAAGCAATGTTTGTTCTTTGTTCTGCTATTATTACTTGATAATATATTTTTTTACCTCTCATATAATAAAAAATATCTGACATGTTGTAAATTTGTGAGACGTTCTTGACAGAATTCTGGTTGCAACCACTTTTGGTAAAACAAACCATAGAAGAAGAGTAGGCAAGTTTTCAGTTATAATTAAATTCTGTACGTAATGCTGTTACATTTATAATTGTGGAACAAAGATTAGGACATTTTTAGCAGTGTCTTAGACTGCCTGATATTAAAAATATGAACTAATACATTATGATATTATATTCTTATATTGTATAAATAAATATAATTATATACCAAGTGGCTATATGCTTGTTAATTATTTGCAAAGTGGTAAAATTTTACGGAGTTGGCCAATGCATAACTTTTCAACAATAGATATCATTTAAAAAAAAGAATCTGTCAATCTGTCAAAAAGAATCAGAACGCCAAACGCCATATACCCAAAACGATATCGTATAGTATATATTATACTGAATGAAATATAAGCAATAAAAATAAGACTGAAACAGTATGCTGTATATAAGTAGTTATATATACTTTATAAGCAACCTTTCAAGATCCAGCAAGTCACGTTTTGTAAAACTACCAAGATAACATTGGTCAATATTGTATGCTTCAATATTATACTATCAGAACTGAAACTTGGAAATTAATGTTGTTTGAAATTATCAAGTATATAAAGCATATAAAGGTGAGTGTCCATTACGTTCGAAAACCTTTTATATTCCGTGTTTGCAAATTACATTCCAATAGAATTTTGTAAAACGATACAAAACTATGTAAAAGCAGATAGTGGACTCACACCTTAATCTTTTGAAAGCTGTTATTTCGATTATCGGTATTGCAGTATTATTAAAATGATTGATCATTTTGCTTTATATTACTTTAAAATTATCTTATATATTTAAATATCACTCTTACATTATAGTAATAACTCAGAGCACATCGAATTTAATCCAAACAATGTTAATTACATTTTATCACACTGCATAACAAAGTTAATAGTTATATTTTTTTACTATTAATAATAATTTAGAGGCGGGAAGGGAACAAAGAAATACACGATAATTTTGATGTTTGAAATAGATTATTTAATTTAATTATTTTTCGGTATTATTTTTCCCTACAATTATACAGATAATAATATACCTAACATTATAATTCCCGCGCATGGCTTCCTAAACATTTTGTAAACAAATAAAACTATTTTCAACTGATCTATCTATCTATATCTATCTGGTAGTATTTTCTTTTAAATTATGAATTTTAAAGTTTTCGCTGACGATTACGTAGCAGAATTAGTGTTTACGTGAAGACAATACAATGTTTGAGTTTAACAAATTTCTAACTTAATAGCAAAGTATAAACAATTACCACAATTCTAATATTTTTCATTCTCTAAGTCAGGCAGATTTTTCATAACTGTTATTCAATACTTTATACAGTAGACAAATAAATATATATGGTATCTTAATTATCAGGTACCGTTTAATTTTAAGTACCTCTTGAAAATACTTGGAAAGATAATACATAATTCCAACAAGATAATTATTATTATAACATATTTGAATTGAATGTGTTTTTATTAATTGTTACAAAATGTTAATGAATTATAAAATGTAACATGCAAGAAATAAATTTATCCTATTTTGAAAACAGGTACTCACTGGATAAGAAAGTCTACGACGATAAGGATTGGAGTTTTTTTTTAAATTTTACAAAATTAGTAAGTATAGTACAGAGTAAGTTTATATATGTAATTCTGTCTTTGTATCATCCATTATATTTTAGTTTATCAAGTATTAAATATTGCCACAAAGTTTCGTATAATATCTTGTATTTTCCGGGAAGCATCCATAAGCTCCCTGGGAGAAGGGGAACTGGGTCTTGAGATCGTTTCCTGGGAATTCCAAGTGCAAGGAATATATCCAGGTGTTTTTACTAAGGTTTAAGCTTTCAAAGACTGTATTATTGAAAATATTGCTCTTTCAAATGATAGAGTTGAGCAAATTCAATAAGAAAGATGATCTCTCATGTTTAGGATCAAATTATTTTTTTACGTAAATATACGACATATGAATGTAAATATACTGAATATAATGATTATTAAATATATATTTTCCAAGGCTACATTCACATTAATTAAGGAATTCTTCATGAATAAGAACCCGAAATGAGTTCAAAAGTAGTCGGACAAAATTTCGTTTCATTTACGTGAACATAGCTTGGTAAATAAATATTTGATAATGTTCATTATTTTCCTTTTTTTCCTTTTTTAAACTATTTTTTTTTTGTTTTTTTTTTTTCTAATGTTAACAAGTTTATCACTAAAGCCATTAATGTAGGGTGCTTTAACTTTAATGTCTTGGTATTATGAATATTGATAACTTTATACAACTTTAATCATTATTACGAATAATGTTAGTTTGAATGAATAAATGATTGTGTGTTTGTTTTCACACAAATTCTATATGGAGTTTTTTTTACAAAAATGTATTATTATCTGCATAAAATAATGGCGACCTTATCCGGAAAAACTACAAGACTACCGTAAGAAAAACACCTAACTACCATTAGTCTTCAAATGGTGAAGGAGTGCTTTAATCTGTTTCTTTAGTAAATAGTATTTTCTTTCTAATCCTTTCGTTTTTTCCACCTTAAATTATTATTTAAATTGTTTCTCAAGTTAGGTTTTACAATTTTAGGAGTTGATGGTTCATTCTGCGGTTTACACTTTTCACTTCACGATGCTACAAAGCTCTTTGAAAGCTTACAAAGAAGTACTTCACACCATGCGGCGTTTGTGATCTAACTGTACAATACTTAATACGTAAGTACATTTTAAGGGTTATGTTAACAAATAACGTAGCTGTAGAAAAATAATAAAATCATTTTAGTCCCTGTAATGGATTGTGTATACAAAAGCTCACTATATCACTTGACTATTTTTGGTAGTTGTTTTTTTTATTAATTATGTACTATCATACTTACAAAAGAAAAATAAACATTTACAAAGAAAAAAACATGTGCAAATGATAAACATATCTCTTTGAAAAATCTCTCTCAGTTATCCTTCAATGTAACATAATAATATTATAAATATGCAGTCTGGCACGTTTTAAAAATTAAAAAGTATTATTGAGCTTTACAGTAACAATGACTAGTTTTCAAATAGACAGTAGCATTGAACAATATTCCTATAGAAATTCAGTAGACAGCTCATTTCAATAGCTTCAAGTGCTTTACGATCTACAAACTTTTTGATAGCTAATACTAATACTTTGTGAACTCATACGTATTCACGATCCTCGAATCAAAGAAGTTTTCCGTTATTGCTGGACCAACGCTTTTTAGAATTTGAATACTTCGTTTATAATTAGTGTTAATTACATTGACGGTTCCACGAGTTCATAATCAATTGATAGAGTATTTTTTGGTTATTGGTAATAAGGCGGTTATTATATATGAAGTTGATTTTATCTATTATCGTCAATTTTTTATAATTACTATAGCACAAATACTTCTTCCTTTATATTTTTATCGTGTGATATTTTTTTTTTGGAGCTTTATTTTTCTGCGACAAATAAAATCTTACAGCAATATATTTTATTTGTGTATCTATTTTCTGTTTGATTTGCATTTTGTACATTTACGTTACTTATATTCTTGTTCTTTTCTTAGCACTTCTTATTACCAAGTCAGCCTGAACTCAGTCATTCAGACTGAAATTAATTTATTTCATTAACGGTTGAGGGAATCTTTGTCTATAAAATGTACTGGAAATTTGTAAAGTTTTAATTGCAAACCTAAATTAATCCCCGGTAATTTTCTTTATGCAACTCCATATTTCTAGATGACTGAATTCAGTGACAATTATAAAACTCATCGGAAATTTCCAAGTTGCCTTTTTACCAAATAATAAACATGTTTTCATATAAATAAGTTAAAGAAGTTTATAGATTTAACGACATTAATAAACTAAATATGAACTGAATGTCCTCAAACGTATTCAATATTGTAAAGTAATACAGCGCTCTTACATAGTATTATTGTAAGTAACAAAAAGCAGATTAAATAGAAAAACTCAAAAGTTATGATTAAATAGGAAAGATCAAAAAGGAGATAAACAATAAAAACAGAAAAAATTTAAATCATCATTTTCATATTTATTATAACCTTTGCAATTTCGCTAAAAATCTGTCACAAAAAAAACATTTTATCACTTCAACTGCTGGTTAGACAAATTACTGAAATAATATTGATTTTTACTTTTATATTCCACAATCTACTTTTTTACTCAAACAAGATCCAATGCAGTGTTTACTGCATGAAAACTAACAAAATAACAAAACGACATTTCACGGGGCCCGACCTTAAAGATTTTAAATATTTAAGCAATATGGCGACTGGATAAATTTGTAACTCATATTATTTATTTATTTCATTTATTTCATTTATATCATTTATATCATTTATTTCATTTATTTCATTTATTTCATTTATTTCATTTATTTCATTTATTTCATTTATTTTATTTATTTTATTTATTTTATTTATTTTATTTATTTTATTTATTTTATTTATTTTATTTATTTTATTTATTTTATTTATTTTATTTATTTTATTTATTTATTATTTATTGAAGTGAAACTTCTTTATCGGGGTTGGAAAAAAATTTAGTGTAACATTTTTTCGTTACGCGCCAGCTTTTTTCGTATAGCTTCATGTCTTTTACACCATGTTGCTATGGCAATACTAAATAATCAAAATGACAAGTATGTGGATTACAAAACACAATTTACATTAACCAAAAATAAAATTAGCGGATTAGAGTTTTATAATTAAATAATGAATTGTAATTACATACTGGACAATACGATTTTATGGACTTGCTATTGAAACTAATTAATAAATTCAAGATTATAACATGAAGAAGAAATTATGAAATATAATTTATAATATTTTTAAAATACATTGATTGTCTGAAATAGAAGAAGTAAGAATGAAAAGAAATACGAGTTTTGGCTGAGAAATGGAGCATTGGGGTCCTGATCTTTATAAGGTCTGTTTAGCAATACCTAGAACGAACAACAACTCGAAACAGCAGAAACCATGATGAAGAATAATTTTATTTGTGATATAGTGACGATCCAACATGTTAAGAAGCCTAAAGTTATTATTTTTAAAGTGGATTGTGTACATTTGTCTGTTTTAATGGTACTTATGTGTTTTTTCTATGAGAATATTATACGTCAGAAACAGTCAATTCACTTCTTACGTTTTAATTAATTACGTTACGCGCCATCTTTATTTCTAAGTCACATTTAAAAAAAATGTGAATTATATTTACATGTCATAAAGAAGTTTTTTTATTTATTTTATTTATTAAATTTATTTTATTTATTTATTTTATTTCATTTATTTCAATTATCTCACTTACTTCATTTATTTTATTTATTTATGTACCAAACATTAAATCTTAACTTAAAACATAAATATTACGTACACTGGATAACTTATCTCTACAAGGAAATCTCTTCCAGCTACCCAAATATTAAAGTTATAGTAAATATTTAATTTAACACTAGATTATAAAATGATGAAAAACAATGAAGTTGTTGAATTATTTAGTAAACAAAAATATTTTTAGTTGAGAATTTCAAAATACAGTAGAGTATACATTTGAAAACAGTTTTCATAAAGGCAAGTTTTTTTTTTGTATTTGTTTAAGAATTGTTTTAATTATATTATACAGTTTTATTAGGCAATGCACTCTAGATATGACAAAGTTTAGATCTTTGACCCTCAAATAAGATTCTAAAAACAAATTTAAGTGTACACTTGAAAAAAGATTTTATAAAAGACAAGAATTCATTTATTTTTATATATTTAAGAAGCGTTTTAATTATTTTACACAGTTTTATTAGGCATTGCACCCAAGATATGACAAAATTTGAATCTTTTACCTTCAAATAAGATTCTAAATAAATCATAAAAATGCCAATGTTTTCATAATAATATAGATTTCGATTCAGATTTTAATATTTCCTCGTTATTTGCTTAACACCTGAAGAAATAAAAGAATCCCAGTAATGATTTTATCTTATTTATCAGAACATAGTTTAATAAGTTTTTTATTTTCAATAATAAGTTATTAAAACGTCAAAGTCCACTACCACGAAATTACCAACAGGAAAATTCTCACCATAATCTCATCGCTTTTTCTATCAAATAACTCTGAGAGTATTGAAATAACCATTAAACATCCCTAAAACATAAAGCCGGCTCCACACGACTTATAATATTTCATATGGTTTTATATTTCATGAATTTTGAAAAATTTAATAAATCACCTAAATAGTCGGTATCCATAGTAATTTCCCTTTCATAATAAATATCTTTCGGTCTAGTGTTAAGTAGTAATGATTGTTCATCTAAAGGTTGTTCGATTTCCAAATGGAATATTTTTTTTGAATAATTGACGGATTTTCCAGAGATATATTCAATTCAAAGACTGAACCAGTCTTGACGTAGTTTGTCTCATTAGTTGGTACATTGAAATATAAGCGATGTAGCGAATATCCACTGTTACTAAATTTATTTTAAAATAACTAAGACAATAAAATTTTATTTAATACTTGAATTAAAAAATTTATTAAAAATATATTAACTCCACTCTTTTAGTAATTATATTGATATCAATTTATATGCAGATTAATTTAACCAATCAGGTTAAGGTCCGTGATATTATAGAGTGAAGCGGTAACGACCCGGTCTTCATAAAACAATAGTCATGTCAATATCATTCAGTGTAATTAATAATATTTCAGATGAAAAAAAGAGGTGTCTTAATTAATATTATTTCTGTGAATAATTGATCAAAGAGCTATCAAACCAATTCTCATATATTTATAAAAGTAAACACTTACGTAACCGGGGGGCTGTGACTCACGATGTTCTCAAAATAAACATTATTTCAAAACAAATAATAAAAAATTGAGACCATTGTTTTACTACCCTCTAGAGATCCATTCCAATATGCCATTTTTGATAGTCGGTTGTTCAAAGATATTCTATTTGTATTTTATTCCTAAAGAGTTATTTTTTGTCAATGTTTTCAGAGATCAAGTAATTGACTAATTAAAAAACGAAAATAGTTCAGTTAGATTTGTTCACGACATTAATAATTTATTATTTAATAATGATATTATATTTATATCAAAATTGTTAATAGGACTTATAACGTTTACCTACCTTTAGGGTTATAGAAACAAAAGGGATAGATTAAATATTATGAATACTTCAGCTTTATTAAAAGCGTTAAAACAAATTGCAGGAAAAGACCTCTTCGATTACATATAAACAACATCACATCGCAAGGCTACGCCGTAGACAGAGTCAATGCAAATCATGCTACGATACGAAATTATCAATATTTAAAACGAAATCAATGTGACAAAAAGTCATGTCGGAAGTAAACCGGTGAGGAATTTTTTTTTATGGAAAAGATCATATCCATTGACAGTCTGGAGTTATATAAATATTATATATTTCTGTATATATTTAATATAAAGAAACTTAGATTTTTCTTCTCTTTTCGATTTTTTTTATATATTTTAACTTTTATCCACTGATACGTCACCCGTGCACTTTTCACATTTCGTGTGTATTTGTCAGATTATACATTGAGATTATAAATTTGAGATAACATGCTCAAAAATAAAGTCAATTAGTAATAATTTAATTTTAATAATATTTTGAAGTGAAACTTCTTTAGAATCGTTGTGATTTCAAACCTGATGCAACGGAAAAAACGACAGGTAAGAGACACAAATACAAAAATGTGTAGAATGAAGCCGGTAAAGAATGAGACAGAAATATACACACTATTTTACACTGTATGCGGCTGCGTATTACAGCTTTTTAGTAAGATGTCAGCGTGGTTTGTTATTCTTTAACAGTGTGCTTGTTTTCGTATAGCTTCATCTCTTTTACACCATGTTGCTATGGAAATACTAAATAATCAAAATGACAAGTATGTGGATTATAAAACACAATTTACATTAACCAAAAATAAAATTATCGGATTAGAGTCTTATAATTAAATAATGAATTGTAATTACATACTGGACAATACGATTTTATGGACTTGGTATTGAAACTAACAAATAAATTAAGATTATAACATGAAGAAGAAATTATGAAATATAATTTATAATGTTTTTAAAATAGGATTGATTGTCTAAAATAGAAGAAGAAAGAATGAAAAGAAATACGAGTTTTGGATGAGAAATGGAGCATTGGGGTCCTGATCTTTTACAAGGTCTGTTTTGCTATGCCTAGAATGAACAACAACTCGAAACAGCAGAAACCATGATGAAGAATAATTTTATTTGTGATATAGGGGCCTACCATGAACTCTTAAAAACTATCATAGTTTTAAGACATTTCGTAGCAATATTACAATAATATTACTTTGATTCGTACCATGAACTTTATAAAACAATGTTGTTTTATTCCTGCTTAGTGACGTAGAGGTGACGTAAATGAACGAATGCTTTTCTATTCCTGCAATAGGAGGAAAAGAGACATCACTTTTATTTCGTATAGCTTCATCTCTTTTAGACTATGTTGCTATGGTAATAATAAATAATTAAAATGACAGGAATGTGGATTTCAAAACAAACAAACCAAAAATAAAATTATCGGATTAGAGTCTTATAATTAAATAATGAATTGTGATTATATACTGGACAATACGATTTAATGGACTTGCTATTGAGACTAATAAATAAATTAAGATTATAAAATGAAGAAGAAATTATGAAATATAATTTATAATATTTTTAAAATACATTGATTGTCTGAAATAGAAGAAGTAAGAATGAAAAGAAATAAGAGTTTTGGCTGAGAAATGGAGCATTGGGGTCCTGATCTTTACAAGGTCTGTTTTGCTATACCTAACAGAAACAATTAAGAAGAATAATTTTATTTGTGATATAGTGACGATCCAACATGTTAAGAAGTCTAAAGTTATTATTTTTAAAGTGAATTGTGTACATTTGTCTGTTTTTTTATGGTACTTATGTGTTTCTTTTATGAGAATATTATACGTCAGAAACAGTCGATTTACTTCTTACGTTTTAACTAATTAATATTAATGAAAATTATGACGTTTTTCTGTTACGCGCCATCTTTATTTCTAAGTCACATTTTTCTGTTACGCGCCATATTTGAAGTGAAACTTTTTTATCGACGGATGGAAGAAATTTTATAGAAATGTCAAAAAATTGTAACGTTTTTCTGTTACGCGCCATCTTTATTTTTGCTTAAACTTTATCTAATTTTACTAAATTAGCCATTCCTGTAAAGTTGTAATTAGTGAATTATTTTTCAAAAAATTATGTCATAAAGAAGTTTCACTTCTTACATGTGTACACTAATACACATGTATTTTTTTTTATATTTTTGTAAATGTTGATATTTATTTTATATTTTTATTATTCACGTATATTACATTACGTTATAATATAATATGAAGTATTTGATATATAATAAAAATTTTGTTAATAAAAATTAGAATACATAGATTTATTTTATTTTCTGATTAATGCTTTCCTACTAAAACACTATTGTGGTGGCCTACTGTTCTTTTTATTTTTTCACTCATAACAAGCAAGGTTTTCACGATAGCAAAGTTTCTGTCTTTTATAGCCATCTTAGTATTATATTTTATAATATTGTATTGTGTCGCCTTCATCGCTCTCCTGATGAATCTGCCCGTCGTGTCGTCCTCGCTGTCGGTAAAATACACACAGCTCTCGGTATGACGCGACACTGCTACTACCGCGTGGGGAACGCTGTCGTGCAGTTGCATCTTACTCATGGTGTTAATATTTATTTCTCTTTAATTATTGAATTTGTAACGCAATATTTAAAAAAACTGAATATAAGGGAGTGCACACAGTAAGAAGTTTCATACTCCTCGGTAGCCTTTTGCCTCTCTTTCACCTTAAATTATAATTTTATATTTCTCTTGGATTAGGTTTGACAAATCTAGATAGATAGTTCATTAAGTGGGTTATATGTTTTCACTTATCGTTTTACAAAGCTCTGTGAAAAATTACCTCAATGAATGTGTCAACTAAAAAATATATTGTATTTTTTCTATGCTAACTACATTTCAAGAAGTGGCTTTAGACTCGTGATAGGAGCCCTTAGTTTGTGCATTTTCTTTTTAAAAGTCACGGTAAAACTTCGGTGCTCATATTAGACTTCATTATTATTATATCAAACCTAGTAGTTTATTTCTGAAGATCACTAGCGTCAGAAAAGTAATGATGTCAAAAAATATACGTGTATACAATTATAAAAAACATCACCTTTTATAGATCTCCAAACAGATATAATAGAGACATATCCAACACGAGCCTGTGGTAATCAAATCACACGCTTGATATCTGAAGCTCCTGTCAATTAAGCGACGAAGGCTCTGTACTCTATTACACTACATATTGTACCTTCAAATGTTCTGCTCTAAACTTTATTTTAATTACTTACATTAAGAAATAACATGCAATGTTACTTAATGCAACTACACTAACGTGTGATGTGATATGTCGATTAATTCTCGGAAGAAAAACACAAATCTATGAGTTTTGTTGCAAGTAGTACTAGAAAAGGTTTATTTTATTTATTTTTTATTTAAGTGTCCGTTGGGAAGTTAACCAAATTAAAAAGGTTTGATAAAAAAATATGGTTGCCTGTAAAGTCGGTTTTACGGGCGAAGATTTACGTGACCACGTCTTTTTCTCGGTAGAATATTTATTGATATGAATATTATTAAATTGCACAATATTTTAATAATTTGAGTGATTTTGTTGAGGATAGGACGATGAAGACGTTGTCACGTAAAATCATTTTATATATTATTTATTTTATATTATATTATATTATTGATGTTATTATTTTTTACAAAATTTATTTACAGACTTTTTCGATACATCAATTAGTTGCGGAGATATCGATCATTGAAGTTATTGTTTGCTACCAGTATTTTATATATTTATTTTTTTCAGTTATAAAAAAATACTATTTCCAATTGTGTCTACCAAGTATGGTCACATGTACTGGCCTACATATTAAATAATAATAAGTACAGATAATGTTATGTGACGTCACTTCTGATTTTATATATTTTAATATTTTTAATTTTAAAGAATTAATTTGAAAATCAAAACACTTATTCAGATCGAAGGTTCAAATTTTTGCTAAATAAATTTTTATTTATTAAAATTAATTAAAATTTGTAATTGTAAATAATGAAGTTGAAAATTAAAACATTTACTTAAATTAGATGTTAAAATTCTTGCTCAACACATTTTAAATCAAGTTTTCTTATATCTGCCACTTTTTCTTAATATTTGTAATTTTAAAGAATCAATTTGAAAATCAAAACATTGCTCGGCGGACCGATCATGTTTGAGTGGGAGAGAGACGCAAGGCATTCGGCGGGCCTCTCTCTCGTTCGGTGACTCATCGTAACGTTACCGGGCGTTACACTTTTTCATAAGTGACTCCCAGCTTAACCTAATTTAAGACGTTGTCACGTCAAAAAAATTTCAATGTTTACTTAATATATTTGAACGAACTGAATAGTGGAAGGAAAGGAATATACGTACTTTATATGCACACAAGAAACACATGAATAAAAATAAAAAACACTAAAAAAGGTGCCACAAAAGGAGGTGGAGTTGTGCTGGCCTAAGTGATGATCGTAAGAGATTTCATTTAAAAAAAAATCAATTTATAGAACCAAATGCCCAATTGTGCGGTAAGTACACGAATATCTTATAAAATTAGAAAATAAATGTTCGCAACACACTAATATATATAGTTTAGAAATTAATTTAATTAATAAATGTTGGGTCCTGTAATTATTATATTCTATAAAATTCAAGAATCTCTGCTCATCACTATCATTAATAAAGTACCGTAATTCTTTCATTCAAAGTTGTTATCAATTAATACGGAACTTGAGCGGATAAACGTCAAAACAATATAATATTATGTTACAAATTAGATTGTAAAAACAAGTGCCTCAAGTGTAATAAAAAATACATTTTTGATTAACTAAGATATATGTACAGTATCGGATATAAATAAATGATATCAAACATTCAAAAATCTAATTTGAATCAGTATAATTTTTATATCAATTGTATTTTTACAATAATAAGATTAATATTACATTTCTTTATATTTCATGTGATTTTATAATTTTCCTCATAACTTTTCAATTCGTCCAAGATTAAAAAAGTTAAATCCTATCATAAAAAATAAAATAATTAAAACAATAATGTAGGTATGAAACATTAAAACAGTCTGGAACTTAATTTTCTTTCAAAATTGTGTGACTAGAGTAAAAGCTCCAACAACTAGTCTTAAAAGTTCAGAATTACTAATTTATTCTAAGAACCTGTGAAGCTCTGAAGGTTTACACAGTGCAACTTTGTGTATTGTAACCAAGTTAAATACTCTATTTTCGTCTCTTTATGTTACTCTCATAATAAGATCAAATTTGCTTACAACAACTAATTGAGTAAAAATTCAAGTAGAGGATAATGGAATAAAGTACCTATACTTGGGTAAAAATAAATATTGGCTTTTGAAAGCGAATTCAACAAGATAAATAAATAATATTGCCATAAAATATGGGTATTATACGGGATAATACGTATATGTACGTATATGGGATAATACGATGCCATATTATCCAACGTCGCTGTCCACAATACGACATCAATCGTCATAGTGTAATGGGTAGATTAGATGGATACAGTATTTTAAGAACTTCAGTTTCAATACTAATGTATTGTTAAGAACGTTACTTAAAGAATATTTAAAAGTGAAATAAAAGTCAAAATGGCGGGTTAGTTAACGGCTACCGCTTGAACAAACATTTTTTTGAATTTTTTTAAGGAAGTACCTCAAAACCAAATATAAAAACTTTAAAATTGTAGCTTTTCCCAATATATATTTTATAGGTATATTATATATGCAATCACCTGATATGTATTTTATATCATGTACCTACCACTAAATAATAGAACGAGAAAAGTTATTTATTTGCCATTACCACATTTGACCTATTACATTGGCCATACGAGAGCATAAACCAAGTGGTTTAAATTTATTTGTGTATAGAAACTTATCCACAAAATACTCTTATGGTAGGAAGTTATTGCAAAAATTGCAAAATATTTTCATTTTGTTACGTAACTTGTAAAACAATATACGACGTATTTTTAACCCCCGACAAATCTTTCCTCTTTATAATATTAGGATAGATTAATAGAAATACTTAAACAATTGAAAATTTTGTGTGTCTGTAGGTTCATTTAGTACAATTCAGAAACCAGTAACGTCACTTTAAAAAGCAGAAAAAGAAATTAAAAAACCTTATTGAATTCGTTGCGTCGGGGGACCGTTTAATAAAGGAAGAAGTTAAAATGCAAGTAAGTTAACAAGGCAAATAAAGAAATTACGATATCGAATCGTATAGTCTAAAGTCCTCAATGATTAACTTAGTAAAATAGACACCATCGTCAAACGTACGTACAACGGTCCCCCGAAGAAACGTAAATAAGTAAATAATAATATTATTTTTATTCTTTTTGGAGGTCTTTTTGTATCGGGGATTTTTAAAATGTTAATTTAATTTTCTAATAAAAACAAGTTACATAATAAGAAAAGCAACATTTTTATTATCATTTTTACGGTCTGTTTATCAACTTCTTAAGGGTGGTTTCCTCTGTGAAGAAAAATGCGTATATCTATTATTATTTTATAAAATGCAACAGTCTTGAGAAGCTAAGGTTTAATAAGTTAAAGTTGATGTCGAATAGTAATATCAATGCTAAATATAATATAATATTATATTATATGGCCCAATATCCTTGTTATTTGGAAACATGAGAGATACTCATGAATATATATTGATGTCTTAGTGATATTCCATTGAACAGTTCATTGGATAAGATTTAAGCTTTGAATGATCTTGAAATTAAT